>CBVK0101531821.1:0-12132 GCA_900067695.1 Picea abies | reverse complement strand
TTATGAATAAACCCATTACCAATGGTCGAGTGACTAGGTGGCTCCTGTTATTGCAAGAGTTCAATATCATCTTCCTTGACCGGCCTGTAAAAGAGAATTTGGTAGTTGATTTTCTTTCACACATAAAACATGAGGGTGATAATATTATCGTTGATGATAGTTTCCCAGATGAGCATCTTTTTTCCCTCTCTGTAAATACCCCATGGTTTGCAGACATTGTAAATTATTTGGCTGCTAGGAAGTTACCATCTCATTTGTCACCTCATGAAAAGCGTAGAATTATCACACAAAGTGCTAACTAATCTTGGGTTCGCCGTGACCTTTTTCATACTAGTACAGACTTGATTATTCATATATGTGTCTGAGAAGATGAGATACCAGAAATCCTACGAAGTTGTCATGATGGACCATGTGGTGGCCATTTTTCCAAAAAACGTACAACATATAAGGTGTTACATTCAAGTTACTATTGGCCTAGCATTTTTAAGGATGCTGCCAAATATGTGAGGAGTTGCGATAGTTGTCAAAGGATAGGAAGACCCACATCAGCTAAAGAAATTCCCTTGCGTGCGCAAGTTATGATAGAGCCTTTCTATAAATGGGCCCTTGACTTTGTAGGACCAATTTCACCCATGTCTCATAAGAAAAAATATATTTTGGTTTTTACAAATTATGTCACCAAGTGGGTAGAAGAAAAATCCTTATTTAGGGATACCGAAAAATTGTTGTCAAATTCATTTATGAATACATCTTTGCCCTCTTTGGTGTTCCTCGTGAAATTGTTACAAACCAAGGCACCCAATTCACTTACAAGATGATGAGAGAATTAACAGAGAAATATGGGATCAAACACTGCAATTCTTCTCCATATCACCCACAAGCTAATGGTCAAGTGGAGTCCACAAACAAAGTTCTGGAAGCTATCTTAACCAAAACTGTTCAATTACACCATAAGTATTGGGCCGATAGTCTTCTAGAGGCTTTGTGGGCATATCAAACCACCTGGAGAAACACCACCGGGCATACCCCTTACGAGCTAGTGTATGGAAAACAAGTACTTCTACCAATAAAATTCCAAGTAAGGACTTTCTGTATTGCCACAGAATTGGGATTAAACTTATATGAGGCACAAAAACAACGATCCCTACAATTAAACGAGTTGGATGAGATTAGGCAATATTTTATCCAACGAACAATATTAGTTCAAAACTAGAGGAGCAAGTGGCATGACAAGTTTATTAAGAAGAAACACTTCCAACCTGGTGATTGGGATTTGTTGTTTGAATCCTGATTTAAAATTTTCAAAGGAAAACTTACCAATCGGTGGTTGGGTCCTTATGAGTTAGTTAACGTGTGTGATAATGGCATTGTTAAGATGAAAACAATTGACAATGGACAAGTCTCTTTCGTAGTGTATGGAAAACAAGTACTTCTGCCAATAGAATTTCAAGTAAGGAATTTATGCATTATCGTGGAATTGGGATTAAACTTAGATGAGGCACGGAAACAACGAGCCCTATAATTAAACAAGTTGGATGATATTAGGAAAGATTTTATCCAATGAACAATATTAGTTCAAAACTAGAGGAGCAAGTGGCATGACTAGTTTATTAAGAAGAAACACTTCCAACCTGGTGATTGGGCTTTGTTGTTTGACTCCTGATTTAAAACTTTCAAAGGAAAAATTACCAATCGGTGGTTTGGTCCTTATGAGGTAGTCACCATGTATGATAATGGTGTTGTTAAGATCAAAACAATTGACTATGGACAAGTCTCTTTCATAGTGAATGGACACTGACTCAAACTTTATCACAGACCCATTTCCAAAGAATATTTTCTACAGGTCATGTCAACTGACAAGGCATTGGCCTTAGTAGATGGGGAAGTGTCCCCCTATTCTTGAAACTTTTCTAGGCATTGGCCTTAGTAGATGGGGAAGTGTCCCCCTATTCTTGAAACTTTTCTTTCTGAATTTCCAACTGTACATATGTAAATAATTTGAAGTATGTTGATAGAAAATTCTAAAGATTTTTGCAAGTATTTATTTCACCACGAGTAGACAATTTCAAGGAGATAAAAAGGGAAGTATTTCCCTTCAAAAATATTGCTATATTTGAACCTTGTTGTCTACTAAGCATCAATTGAATAATGCCTTGTTGTAATTAGCCATATTTTTGCAAACATTTCTATCTTCTTTTTTTCAAGGAATCTTTAATGGCAGTTGCTCTTAACCTCCACCACTAGAGGATATAAGGAAGTGATACCTTGACTATCAAACTTAGAGGTTACTCGTACAATTTCCCTAAGACCTTGAGTAAGTGAGTAAAGTATCTTTATTAAAGAGTAACAAGGAGGTATGATTAGCATTTAGCCATGAAAACATCACAATAACTTTAAAAAAAAAGGTGAGTTGAGCCTAAAGATACATTTTTGTTCATTCCCAGTGGTGTCATCCACTACACACTAAAAATGCTTGATTATACCATATCTTTAGATAGGATACGTCCGCTTAAGTACCCCTTACATCAGGAAAATATATAAGGAATCAATAAAGGAGATTCATCCTCTAACATAAATACCATCCAAATATAAAAAAAGAAAGAGAAACGTTTTTCAGAGCAATCTCCCCATCTTATTGCAAAAAGCAATCTTTATATTAAAATATTAAAAGATGGTGGACCAGTCTTTGAGGGTGTAAGAGGCTAACCCGTCGAGATACTGAACAGGTTTGCTGGCCCATTTGTTAGTAATAACCATGCATTGTAAATTCCTTTCTTTTAGCTGAATATTATGGTAATATAAAAGTAGAGGGATGGGTCATTTTTCAAACTTGGTTATTACTAACAAATGGGAACTATAATGAGAAGACCAATGAATAGCCATGCAGTTACCCTTATATCAATAGTATCGCATTTAAAATAACAGGGACCCTACAGTTTAACAATGAAAGGATATTTAACCATATAACTCACCGGGGCGCAGAAAGGGGGAAAATTATACCAAATCACACATGGAACAGGGAACTTACCAAAACAACTGGACAGAAACGCCCCTCTTACAATCGACACAGTCCTAATAAATGCCATTAAAATAAATAGTGAATTAAACCTATAACTGGTGGGGCGCAGAATGGGGATTTAACACGTGAGGATGATAATCTGACAAAAAATAATAAACAAAATTCCTAAATCTTAAACTTGTCCTGATGTATGGCATTACTTGTAGACAAAGCTAAAAAGAAGTATGTATGCTTAAGCTAAGGTCAATGAAATCCATAAATCTTCCATTGGGAACTAACTTTAAGACTATCCTAAGATTCTCTCACCTACCTCTTCTTAACTATATGTAGGATTTTCTATCCTATAGGTGGGGCCATATTATAACCATCTCGTCAAACTGATGTGTGAAATTTATCTCTACACTTGGCAAGCTGTAAATCTTAGGCTATTGGGAGAATTGATTGGTTCCCTATATTTTTCATTGTGAGGTGTCACAATAATTAGGAGTGGGGGAGGGGTTTCATGAGATGACAAATGACAAACACTTCCTATCTATATCATAATCCATGAGAAGAAGAAGTAGAATATTTGTAAACATTTTGTATATTGCTTTCATAATATGGGTTATTATATCAACAGTTATTTTTATTGAAATCTTAAATTATATACCACTGACATCACTGTGTGTTATAATTCTGTTGTACATTTCTTCGAAATACCGCTTAACTGGTTCTTTGTGTCAATTACAGACTATTAAAATATTTACTAAAGATTTGTGTTACACGCCTATGGACAGAGGAACATATTGTTTTATAGTGTACAAGAACGATGACAAGGCAATTAACATTGGATCATTATATTCACACTTATCCTATCTATGCTCTTGTTCACCATGACTGTCAGAAGTTGTCCCAGATGAGTGTTATGGGTAAACGTCCATTAAAATGAGAACAAGAGCATAGATAGGCATTTTCACAGGAGTACCATATGAAGTGCCATATGGAGTGTCATATGGAGTGCCATTTGGAAGACCGGATGGGGTGCCATATGGATGACTGGCTGAAGCACCATATGAAGGATCGGATGATTTTGCACATACTGTAAGTGACCATGATTGCAGGTAAAAAATGGATTGTTCGAATTAATATGCTTGTTCACTAGTAAGATGAGATGGATTAAATGGCATATCGTTAAAATTTTCATTTGACAATTAAATTAAACAATTTGTAATGCATTTTTATGATCAAATGTCCAAGTCGAAGACTTGGACATTGATATAATTCTCACATGATTAAAATTGCCTCCAAAGGACCCCCTTTGAAATTCAAATTCGGTGCAATCACAGTCACACATGGCAATCGTGTGTGATGAATTCACTCATGAATTCAACCATTTTCCACCTTGAGCACATTAAAAATAGGGGGTTTAGCTCTGATTACCATTTCACTCATCCCTTATTGTTGTGTCACGCTCACCCTCTGCCCAATTCCATCCCTTTGCTCATCCTCCATGCTGTAACCATGCCTAAACACTATGAGCCTTCCTCCTATGCTGAGATTCTGGCCATTCCTGAATTCACAGAGTGTAGGGACTTTTTCCTTCATGCAGCTTGGGGACCATTCTTGGCCTGTTTGCAGGGCCACGATGATGGAGTTTCACTGCATTTTTCCCTCGAGTTCGATGGGAGGATGGCGTGCATTAGGTCTCTGGCCTTCTTGGTCTCTGAGGAATCAATTTCCTCAGCCACAAAATTTCAACGGGTTGGAGATCGTTGGTTCAAACACCATCAATTCCCATGGCCAAGCTACAACAAAGTTTTCAAGCTTGAGTTTCAGAATGTTTCTAGAGCTAAAGGGTACTCCAAAGAATGGATTAAGGATGAGATGATTAATCCTCTGATTTTCATTACCAGAATTATCACTTGTGAAGGTAGATACTATGTTTTCAAAGCTTGTCATTTTCGTCTGTTAGCTCATTTCCAATTTAATAAGCCCCTGGATTTTCCTTTCTACTTCTTGAAAATTCTTGAGAAAATGTCTTCCCGAGTACGAAAGAATGTGGCCAATCCTCATAATATTCTATTCCACCACGGCCTCATCAAATTGCTTGTCATAAATGAGTTGACAAAACAGGGCAAGACATGGGATGAATTCCTCTATCAATTCTCAAACCCACATCTCACAGTCAAGACCAACAAGAAATCAATTGATTTAGGGAATGTTACTCCATCTAAGCCTCATTCTCCAAAGACTCCAAACCCTCCCACTCAAATTGTCTCTCTGTCTGAGCAAAAGACCAAGAAAATTGTTGATTCCCATGCAGCCTCATCGGGCAAGAAAACTAAGAAGCCTATTGATAATTCTCCATTTATTTCAACACTTATTGATCCTCAACCCAAGAAGTTACAAGAGGCATTGCATCAATATTTCCCTTTAGTCCCTACGAATAGAAGAGGATCCAATCAGTTCAAAGGGGAATCTTTTCGAAGAAGTACCTGAAGTGCAAGTGGAAAGCCTAATGTAAAACCCCCAAGCACTTCAGATCGAATTATCACTTGTGAAGGTAGATACTCTGTCTTCAAAGCTTTCCATTTTTGTATGTTAACTCATTTCCAATTTAATAAGCCCTTGAATTTTCCTTTCTATTTATTGAAAAGTATTGAGAAAATGTCTTCTCAATTACGAAAGAATGTGGCCAATATTCACAACAGTCTATTCCACCACGACCTCATCAAATTTCTTGTCATCATTAAGTTGACAAAACAGGGCAAGACAAGGGATGAATTCCTCTATCAATTTTCAAACCCCCATCTCATAGTCAAGATCAACAAGAAATCAATTTATTTAGGGATTGTTACTCTATATAAGCCTCATTCTCCAAAGACTCCAAACCCTCCCACTCAAAATATCTCTTTGTCTGAACAAAAGACCAAGAAAAATTTTGATTCCCCTGCAGCCTCATCGGGCAAGAAAACTAAAAATCCCATTAATAATTCTCCAATGCCCTCAACACCTATTGATTCTCAACCCAAGAAGTTACAAGAGGAAATTCAACAAGATTTCCCTTTAGTCCCTACAAATAGAAGAGGATCCAATCGGTTCAAAGGGGAATCTTTTCGAAGAAGTACCTGAAGTGCAAGTGGAAAGCCTAATGTAAAACCCCCAAGCACTTCAGATCCTATCCAAGTGTCTTCTAATCATGAAAGCCCCCATAAAATACTCAAGGAAGTTTATACAGAAGATTTTGAGCCTAAGAGAGAAGTAAAATCTGAACCTATTCCCTCTCACAAGAACTCTTTTACTACTACCTCCCAGATGCCTACATCAGCTTCCAAAGTTGATAGACCTTCAACATCCATCGAGGGATCCAATCCCTCTTATGAAACATCTAATCATACCCCAATTATTGAAAAATTACAAAAATAAAATGCTCAGTTGCTTCAACAATTAGAAAAGCGAAAAACTATGGATAGGCATCTCCATCATGATAATGTGGTATTGCAAGAAAAATAAAATTTTCTCCAACGATTGGTTGATCAAATGACCAATGCCAATCGCAGCCTCCAGACACAATTGAAACATCGTAAAAGGCCCAAGACAAAGTCCCCAAGACAAGAGGGAGAAGCTTCCAAAGCTAATCCACCCCCACCTTTGCAAGACTAGTCATGTCGGGTGATTCATTTTGGTTTGAAGTGGGACCTACAAATCCTTAGGCGTGGGGGTAATGTTGGGTTCGTATTTTGACTGTCTTATTGCGATGATGGAATCCTTTTTGCACCAATATTATATATTCTATTGGCCATTTTGAAGGAGTTTCAAAGGTTTTTATATCGATTCATCATGGATTCATATCAGGTATGTGTAATTGATGGTTTTACAATGATTTTTATCTCAATTCAGTTCAGTTTAATGTTTACAAGGATTTAATGCATGGTCTCTGTGTAACAAGGAATAATCGTGGTCTAATCCTCCATCTGATACCTCATCTGGCACTTCATCTAGCACCCCATCCGGTACACGATCCAGCACTCCATCCAACACGCGATCCAACACTCAGAGCCCAAAGGAGTTGGCGGTTGGTACATTGGTAGCCTGTGGTGGATGAATTGACAATCTGGGTTTTGTGCCCCCTCATGGCCTCTAGCTACAGAGCTCAATACACCTCATAGTGGGCAGTTGTTCTGATCGTTGAGTGGCTCACAAATTTTCTAGAAGTTGAAGCTATTAGAAGTTCATTTAATGAATTTTCCATTTTTAGAGGAGGTTGACCCTTCCAGTGGTTGACCTCTAGAGCTGTAATTCACCTATAAATACCACTATCAGTGGAAAGACCACATAAATAATTTTTAAGGATAGTTCATTGTGTAATTCAGACATTTCTCTGCAAACTTGTGTTCCAAACTTCATTTTTAATTAATGACAGAATCTCGTTGAGTTAATCCTATGTTTTGTTGTTGAAGAGTAGCCACAACCTGCTGGGGGGGCACCAGTGGTCTGGGTGACTTTATAGATATATCATGTGTTTATCTCATTTTCTTAGTTAGAATTTACGTTGTTTATTTGTTGTATGTATCTTTTAGTTTCAATTATTGTACATGCTAATTGTAATGTGATTATCTAATTTGTCTTTCTTTAAATTGCAGATTGCTTATAGGAGCTTGTTATTTATCATGTTGTGTTTCTTATTTCTTAGCAATGAATTGTCTTGCAGGATACTAACTTAGATAGTGCATTGAAGTCTTAATTTGTTTTTTGCAATTAAAATAGAGTATTATTTAGACAGAGGATTAGTGTAGACAGAGTTTTAATTTAGGATAGTTTACAAGCTTAGATGGATTAATAGTTGCAAGTTTTATTAGTTGTAATCAAGCTAAATTTAATTATCCGTTCAGTTAAGTTTTCATAGTTCTATTTTGTTCATTAATCTTGCTTTAGTATGTTAGGATAGAAATAGATTTTTGGGTTATGCTTTTCTAAAAGCATTCTAGTTTTGAAATCTGAGTTTTAATGATAGGCTTAGTTCAGTTTAGATTATAAAATCTCAGTTATGGATTTGAATTGAAATTTTAATTAGAAGAGTGGATTTGAATTAAGATTTTTAATCATGAGTTCATGAGTTTGTAAATTTTCTTGAATTAGTATAAGAGTGTGTTTAATCATTGATGATTGATGCATGAAGTTTAGAGATCACATGGATTCCCAAGATACTTAGTGTTGCTTCTATGATGGAAAAGATTTCATTAGATTGCTTGATTCACACTTTCCATTTCTCTATAGAATTCAGCATTGAATTAATCCCTCTTGAACTGTCACTAATAGTCAGATTCCATCATGATGTTATTAGGTACCAAAGACATAATCATCATCTTTGAATTATCTTTTTCCTGTTGTTGCAAGTTAGGAATAGTTTTGATTAATTAGAATCTGAATACAATCATGATGTTTTTTTATTAAGTAGGTTAAGATTTCTCCTTTGCAAAATAGAAATGATTATGAGTTCTTCTTATGAATAGAGTTCATTTGTTGAAATAGTCTTGATAGGTTAGTTGTTTTCTTGCTTATTTGCTTAAAGATAAAAAGTTCAAAAGTAATTTACTTGTTGTTGCTTATTAAAAAGGGTTGAATAGAATAACTTGTTTAAGATAGGTTATGATTTGTTCTCTTAGAATTAATCCATCAATCCATTGTTTGAAGCTTCTTAAGGTAAATATTTCAAGATCATTAATAGAATTTTCCAATTGATAGAAATGAAAAGAGTCGTCTCTTAAGTAGATTGATGGAGTATTGATCCTTAGGTAGACCATCCCCTTAGTTAGATAGTACTTCCATTAGATTTTATTCCTTGGCTCATATAGTGCCACAACTCTAAGTTTACTTACCCTGGGTTGACAATTTAATTGAGGGAATTAATGCATATAGAATACCCATCATGTCCTATCCATCTTGGTTTCTCAACAGAAGAAATGCCCCCAACATGACTGGAAGTAGTTGGTTGCACATTTCCAACATGACTTGCAGAGGTTGGTGATTGGTCGATAACATGACTCGCAGAGGCTATAGACCTATCGCCAGTATGACTGGTAGTGAATGTACTTTTTCCCCCAGTATGACTTGTAGAGATTGGGTGTTGGTCTTCAACGTGACTTGCAGAGGTTGAGGAACTATCTCCAACATGACTTGCAGATGTTGGTAATTGAACTTCAGTATGACTTGCAGGGACTAGGTTTGTACCCCCAACATGACTTGTAGAGGTTAGTTGTTTGCCCCCGGCATGACTTGCAGAAGTTGGGTGATGGTATTCAACATGACTTGCAGAGTTTGACGACCTATCTCCAACATGAATAACAGAGATTGGTGATTTCTTCTTCTTATTCTTCCTCTTTCTATTTCATTTAGAATTTTGGTTACTAGTAGCTGGAATTTCAACAAAGCAGGGAGAAGGAGGAGAATAATTTGTTGACGAAGGAACATCAACATGGTGCCCATGACATAATGTGCTTAACTGAGAATGTCAAGATCATTCGAGACATTTGGAATGGTACCCAACCAAACTCACAGTTCCATATTCAACTCAGGAATGTACAAAGTGGTCATCAAAGGGACACCAACGTTTCCAAAGAAAGGAAAAGCACAAGAATCCCCTTGAGAAGGGGTTCCTTGGTTGGTATCGTTAGGAACTTTAGCCATGAATATATTATGCATAGCTTCTCCCTTTGCGGGATCATTCAAGTCCGTAAAAGTCTCACACACTGCCTCTTGTGAACCAATGGTATAAAAACAACACCTATAAAGAGGCGACTCCATGTTTCTAAGCGAAAGACTGAAAAGTCCTCACGACCGGTGGAGTGGGAGGTCTACCACCTTAGGTCAGAGACCCAAAGAAATGACTAACTAAATCACTATAGAAAACTAGGGAGAACAAAGCACACCACTAAAATTTCCTTAGGAAAAATCAAGGAGACAACTAACTAGTGGGAAGGACAGTTATGCCAATCGATGTTAGAGAAACTTATCGGTGTAAGTGAAAATCAAACATGGAAGCACCCTTTGGGTATACTCTACAAAGTGTGATCTGACGTATGGACTAGATACCATGGTATACCCTCGCAGTCACTCGTGTAAGTCCATAAAAATAGGCAACTAGGTTGTCATCTCGCAGTCAGCCACCAGGCGGGTACAATCGACAGTCGGGCTGATTGTAATGAGTAGGATAACAATTCTGAAGCCCTTCAAGGGTGTCGAAATCAATCGGTCCGGAAGAAAACTAAGGATCTCAAATAGATTCAAGGTCCACATAGCTTCATATGAAAATGTAATCAGTATTGTTCTCGAGAAAGACCCTCAATATACAATCCCCACTATATTTAGTCCGACTTCGGAGGGGTTATCTCCTCTACCTTTCCTCACGCGACCTCGTGTTTATCCCATGTGTTAGAGGGGGTTCCCAGATAAATCTTATGATGTTGGACTTAAAACACTCCCTATCTCAGACTCCAACATTTTTTTTAAATGGCCTTGAATATTTTCTTCTTCACACCTAAAAGCCTAAACTAGTCGATGAACCCTACAAATAGAAAGTCTAATATATTTTAAGTTAAACGTTAATTTTAAGGATTGATTTACGCAAAGGATGTGGTCGTGAAAATAATGGTGTTTTGAAGAGACAAATAAGGAAGAGAAATTTAGAGCATTTGAAAGAAAAAATATACTTTGAACTTAAAGCAAAGCTTGTAAAACTCTTTGTAAAATTCAACTTTTCTAATCAATGTTTCAAGATATTGTAATTAAAAGTTTCCTATAAAGTTCTTTCGTTTGACTAAGAAAAACTACTTGAATTTCAGGAAATCAAAAAGAACTTTGAAATGAAGACTCTTTTCTTTTGCAAACAAACAACCTAGGCTACTTTACCAAACTAAATGCAAGAAAAGAAATTATTTTTTTTATTTTTCGAACTACTTTAACAAGAAAAAGTAAAGTAAAAATCTATTTTGTTTTTCAAAGAAAGAAATAGGAAAAAGAGATAACAGAAATCGAGATTGATAGATACCATAAGCCAACTACATAAACGCATGGATTCAAACAAGAAACCAAAAGGAGGATCTAAAACTTGAAAGTTCACTCTAAACCTTTAAGGAAAACAAAACAAAATTAAGGAACAAGTTAACCAAAAATTTTACCCAAGATATGGCCAAAGACAAAGACTCTGACATGTTAAAGAAAGTCCTGAGAAGCCTAAAATTCCATCAGGAAAGAGACGGGTCTGTTGGCCCTTGGTTATGGAAGGAAGCAAAGTACAAGGAAGAAAAGGTAAAAAATGAGCTTCGCAGGAGACACAATGACTGTCACTAGGTCAAAGTGAGCAGAAGAGCAGAAAAGATGGATCGAAGTGAAGAAAAGAAAGACATTGGACAAGGAGATAGAGGATGACAGATCAACAAGGAATATGGATTGAGGACAACTCAGAAAGTGGAAAAATCCACCGTTGGATGCTTTGGAGCACCGTGCAAGAAGGAAGGGAAGGCAAGTTGGTGAAGCCCGAAAAAAGCAGGTCAAGTTGACCTAGGGTTTTGGCACTTAGGTTTCAGCCTAAGGTTGTCGGTGAGGTCTTGCAATGTATAAATAAAGGTCAAGAGGACCTGGGTCGGGTTGGTCATTGAGTATTGACATGATATTGTTGTTGATTCAGCTCTATTGTGGGAGAGATTATTGTATTGAGAGAGAGAAGTGTTGAGAGAGAGATCCTTCTGGTATTATAAGATCTTTAGCTATGTGCAGAGATCAAGTCCTGGAGCTAGGTGCACAGGAGAGGGGAGAGAAAGAGAGAAGAAATAAGATCTGCTAGCTGAGAGCGCAGACAAGAACTGTATTCTTTACCTTAATAAATCATAAGCACAGTTCTATGGACGTAGCCCTAGAGGGAGGGTGAACCACGTATATCTTGCATTGTGTATGTGTGATTGATGCTTTGATATCTATCATTGTTATCTTTTTATTTATATTGTTGTGTTAGATCATATCTATAACTGCACAGGATAGATCTAGCTTGATAAGTGATAGGTGCATATTGTGTTGTTGTTCCACTAGATCCACTTGATATTCCCCTGGCTGTAGACATATATGTCCTGCAACCCCCT
>CBVK0101531816.1:4513-15442 GCA_900067695.1 Picea abies | reverse complement strand
TCTTCGAGTGAAATTGGGGTGAGATCACCTATAAAAATGACTTCGGAACTGGGATTTCCGAAACTAGACTGCAACGATGTCAATGAAGTAATAGGGGTACCGATATTCATGGATGGTTGTTGATCAGCAGTATGAGAAGCAGATGTGGTTGGTGTCGAAGGAGATGTATCATGCCCTTGATTTAGGAAAGCTTCGAGATGAGTTGATGCTTGAGGGCTTAATGGACTTGATAATGAAGCTTCCAATTCCTGAGTTAAAACTTCGATGCCCTTTGGGTTTTCCTCAACATCCTGTTTACCAGAGCTCCCTGGTTCAAAAACCGGAGCTACAGATTCTTGTGTAGGGGAAGTGGCTACCGATTCTCCCTGTAATACTTTTGGCAAGTTGTTTCATCTGTGTCTTTGAAAAATGAGGAAACTGGCCTGTTGATCTGGGGACAAGGTTTGGAATTTGTTCAATACTTCCTCATAATCTTTGACTCCCCTAAACATTTCATCTTGTTGGGAGTGTTCATGTATATATCTCTTCATGTTGTATTGGGCTAGGTGATTTTCCATGATCTTGTGTGGGTCATGCCTTTTAAATACGATGTCAACCAACTTGACATCCTCCAAAGTTGCAACCTCCACTTTGGAGTGACCGAAGTCGATGTCAACCAACTTGACATCCTCCAAAGTTGCAACCTCCACTTTGGAGTGACCAAAGTCTAAAAGTAAAAACATACCAACCTGGAGAGGGAAGGTAGGCCATACATTTTTCTGGGTTTCTTTCAGCTCCTTCCTGATGCCCCCTGTCATTTTTTTATAAGATACTTCTCAGCATACTAGTCGGTCTGGTAAAAATATTGGGAGAGCATGAGGAGGGACTGAGCATATGAAAACCATGATGTAAGAAAAGTTTTCTTCAATGAACCAATCTGCTATTTGCCCAAATTTCCCATGATTCTATCTAAAATTCGAGGGGGTGGGAAACCATATAAGGATATATGGACAGGCACTACTACATTGTGGAAGATTTCATAGAATAAATCTTTGGCCTTTTCCTCCCACAGCTTTGAATGGTAAAAATGGATAGGTTTTGCACTGGTCGGGATCCAGCTCCAATTCATTAGTGGGAAAGGGTTTATGAAGAAGATGGAATCCATGATATATGAAAACATGTAGAAAGGGGTAGACTGTCCCTTTGATTTAGCCAGTTTGTATTCGGTGATTTCTTTGGCCAAATTATCCGACAACATCTTGCCCCAGTTAAAAGTGTAGCCCTCAGCCACCTCGTGCATAATCGACACCCATTCCATCGGGAAGTGATTAGGACTCTTCTTCCTGAAAATTATACAGAGCATCATAGCTACATAAATCATGTGGGTATCTGACGATGATGTGGAATACACGCCATGGGCGTCGGCCCTGAACTTTTTTGGATGCCCCTACCAGGACTTGATTATATCTGGATAACTCTTGTCATATTGTATGCATTCATACTGCTCGAAATATAACATAAATGCAGTATTGTAAGTATATTTAGGCTCGGGAGATAACTTATACATTACTTGGAGGTTCTTTGGTCGGAACGAGCCAACGACAACTTTATGGTGGTTGGTGATGCTCTTGGTTTGGACATTGACGTTCTCCAAGGCCCAGCCTATCATGTCATTAGATGACATGAGTCTTGGTCATCCAGCTATCTTGTGTAGCTCTGACTGAGCTATATACTTGAGTTTAGCTTCATGAGTGTCATCCACTTCATCTCTAGAATCTTCCAGGAAATTTATAATCTCATGTTCTAGGATCTCAAACACTTGTGTCCACGATTTAATAGATTCTATAGCACGTGGTGTAGTGTCTGACAGAACATCCGCATTTGGATTCGAACCTTCACCAACTGCATCAGTCTTCTTCATCGTCTTTCATGGTGTTGTGATATCGAGAGAATCAAAATGGGGTTACCTGTTGTAGAGGAATTGTGTGAGCTTCTCAATTGGACAAAAATTACTACTTTGCGAAAGGTGAAAATGAAATTCAAAAATGAAGTATTTTTATTCACATCAAGTGCATTGATTCGATTATACCTTTACTGACAGATAATTTATGAACTTTAATGGGAAAGTATACCTGGCGCTCTGCAATCTATGTTAAAAATCATTACTGTTGATTTGTGATAAATGCCATTAATATTCGGTGGTTCATGTTCGGGAGTTTTGAATGAAACAAAGTTGAAATTTCCCAAATCCCGAATCCGTGAAAGGTTAATTACGAGATAATCTCTTTTAAAATATTAATTAATCATGTTTAAATTCAAGTTCTTTGGATATTCGGACTTTGGTATTTTTAAAAGTAGCTCGAGAAGAAATCCTTGAAACCCGAAACTACGAAATGATTAATTATCTCTTAATTGCTTTTAAGATCTTAATTAATCATATTTAACTTCAAGTGCTTCAGAAATTCAGACTTCGGATATTTTAGGATATGATGAAAGGTAAACGTCCGAACCCCGGAGTGCGAAGTCATTAATTATCTTTTGACCAAGATTAACTTAATTAATTAAAATTTAGTACTTTGGTAGTTTAGTGTTTCATGGATTTGCGAATTAGCTCTTTGTTATATTTCTGGAGGGTCGTCTCCCTTAGTGACATGTCAAAGATAATTTCATTCTATATGACATGTCGAGAACAGGGAGGTGCCACATGTTACTTAGAATCGTGTGAATCTTCAAACAAAAATGTCAGAAAAGGGTGCCACGTGTCAACCCAAGGAAGACTCAAAAGATACACATGTACTATGACTCGTGTCCTTTAAAGGTTTATGAAAAGTGATAACAAACACTTTCGGGTTTCAGGCTTTTTATCGTTAAGACTTATCAAAACGTCTGAAGCGCGAAGCTCCGGAGCGACCTTTAGTGATTTATCTCTTTAACAATTAGGCGGCTCCAAAATTTTGGGAAAAATAGGATCGCTCTATCAAATGGGAAACTTCATCGACGATGGGTATCATGTGTGCCTTATCACCAATTAACCAGAAATGAATTTGATTTAAATTTCAAAATTTAATTTCAGAGTTACAACTTTGGGAAGGATTATATTTTCATGACATGGAGAATATAAAGCTCAAGGTTTAGGATTATATATGTTCCAACAGGGGCCATGAAGATTCAACTCAAAATGGATGCCAAACTGGTCAAGAGAAGGCCTTATTGATTAAATCCAAAATATAAGGAAAAAGTGCACAAAGAATTGGAATAGATGTTGGATGTTGGGATCATTGTCCCTATAGAGGAGTCTAACTAGATTAGTCTCATGGTCATGCAACACAAGAATATCGGTGATATTCAAATCTGTGTCGATCTTAGGGGTCTCAATGCATCATGCATCCATGACCCTTTCCCAACACCCTTCATAGATGAGGTGTTGGAAAATGTTGGTGGTAAGGAAGTATAATCTTTCACATATGGATTCTCAAGGTATCATCATGTTTGGATAGTAGAGGAGGATTAGTATAAAACCACCTTTGGGATAGAATGGGGATCCTTTGAGTACACGGTCATGCCCTTTGGATTGAAGAATTCCACTACATTTTTTTCCCAAATAGTGGTTGAAACTTTCAAGGAATCCATCCACAAGTTTCTTTAAGTATACTTGGACGATTGGAATATGCTCATTTTGTTCAAGGAACACATGCAACCTCTTCATCTAATTATGGACCGATGCTTCTAGTTATATATTCCTTTGAATTTAAATAAATGCAAATTTTGTACACCATATGACATATTGTTGGGCCACATCATCTAGAAGGATGGATTTCTAGTGGATCTAGCTAATGTTGCCATCATATTGAATATGGTGGCCCGCACTTTGGTTCGAGAGATGTGTTCCACGTTGGGTCATATAAGATACTATTGATGGTTCATCCATAATTATGGCCATATTTCAGCTCCATTTGAAAATCTTTCTCGTAAACATACTAAGTATGAGTGGACAATAGAATGCCAAAAATCCTTGGATACCCTCAAACAAAAATTGGTTACTACATCAATTATGGTTTTCCGTGATTGTTAGAAGCTCTTAGATGTTCACATGGATATTTTATCTATTATGCTAGACACCATTCGTGCATAGAAAAGAGAAGGAAACATTAATCATCTAGTATATTTTTTCCAATTTCAATCTATCCGATGCAAAAAACAATTATACAATAAGTGAGCATGAGGGCCTAGCCATGGTATATTCCTTATAGAAATTTCTCCACTACTTGTTGGGTTTTGCATTGAAATTATTCACTAATCACTCCGCTCTCAAGTATTTGGTCAACAAGCCAGTGTTGGATGGAAGAATATGTTTTTGGTTGTTGCTTTTTTTAAGAGTTCGATATTGAATTTGTCGTTAAGCTCGAGAAACATAATGTTGGACCAGATAATCTGTTGTGAATCGTTACTAGGGAAGTTGATAAGAGCCTCGATGATGAACTCCCCAATGAAAAAATCTTCCAATTTAAAGTTGTTACTAACGAATTGGTCAAAATCTTGGAATTTGTCATGACTGACCAAGGCCCACATGTTATACTCAAGCATAGCGTGATCAACTAATGAACCGTAGTGCACATTATCAATTGATTATGGGACAATTGTATAAGTTCGACATAAATGGAATCCTATGTTGGTGTGCTCTAGAAAACGAATGAAACTCCATTCTATATCAAGCACATGAAGGTATTTATGGATGCCACAATGCCAGTAAGTTTATTGCACATAGGGATTTTGTGTCCCTCCCTCTTTGAAAATTCCAAGGAATATCGAAAATGCTACGATGTACGCCAACAAGTTGGAAATCCCTATCAGAGAGATGAGCTTCCTTTATTTCCAGTGACCATGATAGATCCATTCGAAAAATGGAGCAAAGATTTTTTGGGGCCCACAAATCCTCCCATGAATTGCATAGGGGCGTGCCATATATTGTTGAAAAATTGGTTTTCATTGATGTTAACTCTAGAAGAATTCTAGAAGCCTCTAGAAGTGATGGGTGTATTTGAAGAAGTCTCCAAAGTCGTCCCCTTATGAAATAGTTTTAAGCATGGCCCTCACAGGAATATGCTTTGAATAATTATACAAAAATACTTGGAAGTATGGTTAAGTGGCTAAGTATTTAAGAATCCCGAAAGGTGAGGTCATAAATCTCGAATTTGATTCAAGAAAAAGAGGGTAAATGATATTGCAAATGGATGCAAAACCTCATTGGATTGATAATCCTCGTTAAGTTGTCTCCAACCATAGATGACACACCATGTGGTTCCTCATAATTGAGGAGTTATTCCCTCTTAAATATGAAGCCCTAAAGTATGGTTAAGAATCCTCATATCTAAGGTAAAGAAGTTATATGTTGGCCCTCAAGTTTAGTAAAGGAGAAAAGGTTGTTGCAAACAAGAAGTTACAAGTCGGCTCAAGGTCAAGTAAACAAGGTGCTTGGAAGGGTATAAATACACATTGATAACATCTCATTTTTTTCATTCCATATTTAGATCTCTTAGTACAATATTGGAAGTGAATGTTAGAGGGAATATGAAGTGAAGAAGGGATAAATTCCAAGGGAAGATGAATTCTTGCGATGATGTGTTCTAAGGTGTGTTTTTTAAAGGTCATCTTACCATTTTTGATATAAAGTTTTTTCGAGAATGATTCAGATAGTAAAACATGGAGGATGTTGAGAAGACATGTCAAGGTACCTGTGGTACACATGTCAATTTTTGGGTCTTTTCACTTTTGGAGATACGCTATGTGGAAGATAATGTTTTTTACTAGTCCTATAACTAGTCTCAAACATGTGTTCCAGGAAAAATAGTCATAACTTCTTCATAGATGATCTAAATTCCATGAGAATAAATGCATTAGAAATAGTACATTCTGTAGTAATTTTTATGTGAGTTTCAAAATTATATATCAAATATTGAGCGCGTGGCATGTTGTACACGTTCTCTCTCCAGAATAGGACATAATTTAGGAAACTTTTCATTTTCGCTCTACTGCATTTTTAGGGACGATTCAAGGAGACAAACTTGGAGAAATTTGAGAAAAGATATCAAAGACAATTGGGTACAAGTTTGAGACCATGATTAAATATAGGTACAAAGTTATACTTATTGAAATTTAGGGTTTGTAACTAACCCAAAATCTAGTCCCAAAGAGGTGTTTGAGATAAAACGATTATAACTGAAGCTTGGTAGGTCCAAATGAATTCCACTTGTTACATTAGAAGGAGAATATACCCTCAAATATGAGGTCTAAGTTTTAGAATCATAAATGGAAAATTGAGCTTATGGTGAATCTTACAATTTTGCATATTTGAAGTATAGATCTAAGCATCTTTATATGAAGATTTAAGAAGTTATGTTGGGGTTTATATGTGGAACCATGTGGACCTAGGATTTATATGTGGACCTAGTTCAATCATTTTTATGTATAAGTTGTGGTGGATCCATTTTTGATGATGTTGATGTATTATTTATGGTGTATCCAATTCTGATGATGATGATGATGATGTATCAGTTGTAGTGGAGCTAGTTTTGATTATGGTGATATATCAATATCAATGACAATAACAATTATAGGTTGTTTCTTTGATTTATATTTAAGGGTGGTATCGTGGTTCGAGGTAGGATATCAAAGTCTCCTTTAGTTTGGTTCCTGAGAAACAAGGTTGGTCAGGTGGTGCATAACAATATTGGTGTCTTCAGATAGCAGGTTGGTGCTTGCAGGGGAGTTGCATACTCCTTTGAGTTGGTGCTCATAAAACTAGGGGGGCTAGAGAATCCTTCTAGTTGGTGCTATAGAATCTATGGATTTGGATCTTCCTTAAGGTTGGGGCCTATTAAATAGTGGGTTGGAGCCTCCTTCCAGTCGGAGCTGGAGAATATAGGGAGTTGTAGCTTCCTTTAGGTTGACCTCCTTTCAATTGGTGTTGGATAATATTTAAGTTTGATGCTTACTTTGAATGTAATATTCAAGATATATATTAAATAATTTTATGGTTTTCTCGCAATTGGCTTTCCACGTAAAATTCTTGTGTATTTTGTATCTGTGGTTGTTTATGATATCTTGAATGCAATCATAAGTGATATGTTTTTGACAACTTAATGTTTACATGTTGTGATTAAAAATTCTAAAAAGTTTCTAACATTGATTCTCTCCCCCATATCAGTATTAGTGAATATTCCAACAATTGGTATAAGAGCAGGTCCTTCAGAAACTGTCTAACCACTCGAAGGAAGATCATGGAGTACAGGGATAATGGAACGCAAGTATTTTATGTTAAGGAATATGAGATATGGTGATAAAGAATGAAAGTGTTTCTAGAGGCACAGGGGATTGCCATTTCACTCTCAGCTGTTACAGGACACATCACTTCAAATAAACCTCCGAAGATTGCATCCAAGAAGGAATTAAAAATTAACAACAAGATAAAAGTGGATATAATCATGGATGGACTACTTTATTTGGTAAAGGTCAAAGTGGGACAAAGTTCATCAGCCAAAGAGGTTTGTGATAAGATACATAGTCTCTACTCTAAGGGATCTCTTCTTCTAATCACAGGTCTAGAACATGGTGAGAAAAATAAAGAAGATGTTGAGACAAATAAAGAAGAAATAGGCTCATCATGTTAGACAAATCCAGAAGAAAATTGGAAATGGTATGGCAGATCATGAAAAATAATATTATGAAGAAGGCGAAGTGGATCTCGTGGAATAATTAATGATTTCTTTAAATTAACTAAAAAGATAAAGGAGGGAAAACAATTCCCTCAAGGAAGAATTGATCAAGCTAGAGGGTTCTCAAAACCCTAACAAAAATTATAAATAAGCCCAGAAGATCATCATAAAGCTAAAGATTAAGCTGGAAGAATCCAAAGTGATTGAAGAAATACACAAAACAATGTTGGAAGAAAATAATAAAATAAATGAGTGTCTGGAAGCTGAAATAGTATTACAAAGAAAATAACTTGAAAAGGAAGAAGAAGAAGTTGCTTGCTTAAAAATTGAGGCAAAGAAAGAGAAAAAGAGAAAAGATATTTTGAAAATTCACCTTGAGGAAAGATTTGAGGATTTAAATAAGATTGAAGAATATTTTAGTCAAGAAGAATGACGACTTGAATACGAAATCATATCCTTGAAAACCTATCTTAAAGAAGAAAAGAGAATGGAAGAAGTGATGAAGAAAGAATAATATTGTGAGAATATTGAAGAATAAGTCATCAAATTAAGGGTTGAAGTTATCAAACTCAACAGGAACTTAAAGAGATCTCGAGTACTATAAGATATTCTTAGTTGTCAAAAGTCATCCTTCAATAAAGTAGGTCTTTGATACATTGGTGATGCCTCATGCAAATAAGATACAAATTCCAATCCCAACAAGGGTGTCGAAGAGAGAGAGGAAGCTCCACAGATCCAATAATGAAAGTTAAAGAGGAGTGTTCTAGATTATCGGAAAAGAAGAATGAAGATAAGGATAAAAACTATGCATACATTCTCAAAGGAAGGAATCATGGTTAGCAAGAGTCAATGAGGGATGAACGCAAAAGAGGTGTATATCCAAGAAGAATTTTTACCTCTATGAATAAAAAACGATTCAATCACTGTGAAGGAAACAAAAGAAGAGAATATTATGATCAACTAAGGCATGAATTCAAAAGGACTGCATCAAAAATAGGGTCACTTGCTTCTAGGTATCAAATTTTATTTCCTGGTTATTTTTTTACTTGTAATAAATCTAGACATAAAGTTGTAGATTGCAGGGCGTATGGAAGAAATGTTCAAGAAATATATTTTTATGTGCCCCCCTACAATATTGAATGTTACAAATTCCACAACTTTGGACATATATATCGTGATTGTAGAATCAAAATGGAGGCTTCCTTGAACAAAAACACTAATATCATATATAAGAAGGTTTGGAGATGAAATAAAAAACAAGAAGAACAAGTGAATGAAGAACTCCCATAGATCATACTCATAGGATTTGCAGATATGTGAGATCATGATGAATCTACAGGGAAAGAGGAAGATGTCAGAATTTAGAATGATGATCCTGCAACAAAGGAGGATTATATATTGTTCTAAGAACTATGGCTTGGAGACTCCTAGTAATGTTAATATTGAAGAGGGGGATTCTAAGAAATATGTATTACAAAGTGGAAAAGTATCTTTCAGGAAGTCTAAAGTGTTTGCATATTTTGGGAAGGAAGATTATGAATGGTCTGATGTGAGAGGTACAAAATGTCTCATGAAATATTGGTTGATTAAGGAACATTTTTCAGAAAATATCCCCATCTAGGTATGAAGAGGTTATTTGGAAGTTATGAGGAATATAATTGACACACTTTTGAGGAAGAGATTCATGATTGTATAAAGGATTCCACGCATGTATTCAAGAAGGGACATATTCATTACATATTTGAGAATGTGTTATTGTTGCAAACTTGTAGAGATTGATTTGAAGATAAAGAAGACTATCATACATATTTGATTAAGCTTGAGAAGCAGGAATTTGTTGTGATAAATTGTAGTATATTTGCAGAAGTCTTTAGAATAGTAAAGTGACATATGGGTTAGCATTGTGTGTAGTTGGGTAGTAGAGCCATGGACAATTTTGTGACATATGGAAAATGATATTTAGTAGATCTAGAAGACAATACATGGCATAAACTAGACAAGATACATGATAGTGGATGAAAGCATGAACTCAATAGGAATTAAAAAAAGGCTTGTTGTCATTGTCATCAATAGGAATGTTCAACAAAGCATATGACTTAGAAAAGAAGCATATTGAAAGGTGGAACCAACTAGTTACATGAAGGAAAGCTGTGAGAGGCACAAAAAAACAGGAGAGAAACCATTGAGAGGAGTTATATTGTCAAGGGGATATGGTTGAATGATTATGTCATTGATGTTAGCTAACTAAAAAACATGGGAACCCATGAATACTTGAAGTCAATTTATGATGGAACGTTGACAAGAACACTTTTAATATATGTCAGTGAATTGCACCAGAAAGTACTAATGGAAAAGAAGCCTTAGATGAGAGGAAATGAAACATATACAAGAATCCCCACATTGATCTACATAACATATTGCAAAGAATACAGGGGGATATAAATTGTGAGGAATTCACCCTTTTCCATGGATGTCAAAGGGGGAGATAAAGAAAAAAATAAGGAGAGAAAGATCATAAACGTGCAGAAAGGGGGAGCAATGAACACAAAAGGAGTATGATTGTTGGCATCAATGCCAAAGGGGGAGATTATTGGAAAATTCGTTGTCATTGATGTCAACCCTAGAATAAGTCCAAATGTCTATAGAAGTGACAGGTGTATTTGAATAAGTATCCAAAGTGGTCCCCTTGTGGCGTAGCTTTAAGCATGGTCCTCATGGGAAGATTCTTTGAAGAAGTCTACAAGAATCCCTAGAAGTATGGTTAAGTGGTTAAGTAGTTAAGAAGCCCCAAAAGTATGGTCATGAAGAACAAATTTTATTGAAGAAAAAATGGTGAAGGACATTGAAAATGGATGCAAAACCTCATTGGATTGATAGTAGTCATCAAGCCATTTCCAACTGTAGGTGGCACACCACGTGGTTCAACAGGGTTGAGGAGTTATTCCCTCTTAAAGTTGAAGCCCAAAAGTATGGTCAAGAATATCTAAATCTAAGGTCAAGAATTTATAAGTTGGCCCTAAAGTGATTTAAAAGAGAAAAAATTGTTGCAAACAATATGTTACAAGCTGGCTCATGGTTAAGTAAAGAAGGTTATTGGAAGGGTATAAATACACATTAAGAACCTTTCATTTTCATCATTCAATCTTGTGATCTCTTAGAAAAATCTTGTCAGTGAATTTCAGAGGCAAGATGAAGTGAATAAGGGTGAAATTCCAAGGGAAGATGAAGTGAAGAAGGG
>CBVK0101531813.1:0-16539 GCA_900067695.1 Picea abies | reverse complement strand
TGGTATTAGAGCAGTCATCTTTGAATTGAATTGTTGAGTATGAATGCTTACTAGGGACAAGAACAAGCAGGGTGAAGGAACTCTTAATAATTTCAATCCCGAAGTTGGTCATACATCTCGAAGGAAGAAGATAGAAAAAGAGGACAAGCGTGATGAACAAGAGAAGAACTTTCACATGGTCTTTTATCACATGTCAAAAATGGTCGAACGAATGTATGGAGATTACAAGAACAATATGAATAAGAAAGGGAAGAAAAAATAAGCACATGAAGATGATGATTCTTCAGTAAACCAAGGGGATAGAGAAGATCCTCCAGAGTCTCCATCTTCGCCTTCAAGTTCTAGTTCTTCTTCCTCTAAGCATTCTCATCATTCTCAACATTCTATCCATAAAGCCTCTTTTAAGAAACCATTATTAAAGATTGATGTAAAGTTTGATTTACCTATGTTTAATGGATATACTAATCATGAAAAGTTATACAATTGTATCTGACAGGTTGGAGTATATTTTCGTGTTCAACATATTGACAAAGAGGAAGTTAAAGTGGAACTGGCTTCTCTTTGGTTGGAAGGCACCGCTCTCGTATGGTGGGATAGCAAGCTACATGACAAAAGTAAGTGTGGTAATATTCTTTCCTCATGGTCGGATTTTAAAACAGAGATAAGGAAACAGTTCTATCCATTAGGGTATGTACATAAAGAAATGATGGAATGACAAACTTTGAGGCAGAGTAGAGGTCAGACTGTACAAAATTTCACAGAGGAATTTAGGAAGAAAGCACTTTCAATAAACATTCCTTTAGATTCCTATGAAACATTAATGAAGTATATTGGCGCACTTCATAGTTATATTCGTCATACTTTACTATTGTTTAACCCCACCAGTCTTTATGAAGTTTGTGTGCAAGCCACTCACCTTGAAAACAGGGGTAAGAATGGATAGGAGGAAAATCCATTCAAGCACTCTAAAAATCATTTCAACGGAAAAATAAATGGGAAGGGAAAGAGGATAGCTACAACAAAGAAGGAAGAAGGAAAACCCTATTACAGCCATTGCGAAAAAACTGGCCATGATAGCGAACATTATTGGAAACTACATCCAGAGTTAAGGTCAAAGCAGTTTGGAGGCACGGGGAAGCCAAAGATCATTCCTATAGTGAAACATGATCTTAGCTCCGATTCAGGTGACGAAGAAAGGATCACAGCAGTTGGTATGCAAGGTAAATATTCCTTTTATGAATTTTCAAGTTCTTTAAATGAATCACATGATGATGATAAAAGGAGAAGTGCACTATTCCACATAAGAGTTGTATCGAAACATATGAAGGTATACACATTATTTGATCTGGGTTCTGAAGTCAATTTAATATAAGAGGCACTTGTTAAAAAATTGGGATTAACCACAAGACCTCACCATAAACCTTACCCTCTGAGTTGGGTATCTGATAAAGAAACGTTAAATGTCACTAAGAAGTGTAGGTTGAGGTTTTCTATTGCTTCTAAGATGATAGATGAAGTGGATCTAGATGTGGTTCCTTTGGATGTCTATGGTATTGTATTAGGGAGTCCCTATCTATATGATAGGCATGCTATATTATTTCGAAAGGAAAAAAAAATACCATATTACAAAAGATGGAGTGGAATACATCATTAAATCTTACAACATAAAGGACAAATCAACACTTGTTAGTTCAATCCAAGTAAAGAGATTTATAAATGCTAATAAGAATCTTGTACTTGCGATTGTAAAGGGGGAATGCCATGATAGGTCTAATGTTGTTAATGTTCTTGATCATTTACATAAGAATGAATTGCTTGAGATGAGACAGGTCTTTCAGTGGGAAGGCAGCCAACACAAGACCTTAGACACTTCAAATATCGGCACTATGCCAATGCTCGCCTTACCTGACCTTCAACAACCATACAAGTTTGAGACTATTTCTAGTATCAATGTCATAAGGAAAAACATGCTTTTTGGATATCCTACTGTTACATATATTATTTTGAAGAATGTTTCCTTATCTCATATCAATAAAGATTGATGGGATACTAATGATGAAATATTCAAATATGTATGTGGGATATTCCAGGGTTTGCAGGTGAAGCAGTTTTGTTTGCAGGACAACATACTCCACCATTTGAGTAAACCTCGCTTTCCTTCATACAAGGAATTGCATGTAACTGAAGAAGATTTTGTTTCATTTGTACTTGGGAATTTGATAATTGTAATGTATTTAAAAGGATGACATTTTCCTTGAAGGAAAATATTTGTAACCACTATTGTAAAGGAATGTGTGTTGTACTTTTGTAAGCCCAATATTGAAAGGCCAGGGCTGTACACACCACTTCCTATTTTGTCTTATCCTTTGGAAAAAAAAATCAGTGTATTTCATAAGGGGATTACGCATGTCTAGTATGAGTCATGTCTACTTAGGTGTAGCAGTGGATAGGATGTATCATAAGAAGGTTCCTCTTTTGTTACCCCAGTATGTAAGGGTCCATTTTAGGTTTTCCATGTTCATTATCTCCGGTCGAGAGTCTCAATTGTTAGGATGGACAAATTTGTGGCAACTCATGGACACCATAATGGGGAGGAACATTGATTTCCATCCACAATTTGATAGATGAACAGAGGTAGTAAACAATACGTTGGTCCAGTTGCTTCAAGGATATTGCAACCAACATCCTAGGCCATGGGATGATCCATTACTGTATGTCCAGTCTATGCATAATCAAGTCACGTATTCTTTCACTCAAGATTCACCAGTTGAGACTTGTCTTGGGTATTTACCTAAGATCCACTTGTACTTGTACCAGTTGAGAAAGGTGTCAAGGAGAGAGATGTAGCCCACAAGTTCATTAAGGGGATTTAACAGATCAGTCGAGAAATCAAGGAGGATGTCATCCTAGATCGAAGAATGAGGACTTCACGCAGGAATGATATTACTTATCTTCTATTACTCCTAAAGGGTACATAGTTTAGTAAGGAATGACAGATCAAGAAGGAAAAAGTGAGGGGACTCTTTCCTCACTTACGACTTGATTAGTGAAGATTTTGGTGGTCCAAAACTCTCTCAGTGGGAAGGTGTGATCCAAAAAGGATCTAGAGAAGGATAAAAACAACTTAGAACGCATAGAAGCAACTTAGAACACTCAAAATGGCTTCAATAGATAGAAAAAGGGAAAAATTAAAAGTTCCCAAAACTCAGTTAAAATGACACGATCACGAAGAGCATGTCGCAAGATTTTAACGATGAAAATGGCTCGTCAAACAAAGTTAAGGATCAAAATTTATAAGCAGTCAAAGTTCAGTCAAACTTGGTCAAAAGACAAAAAATCAAAGTGACATGTGGCACCACTGCAAGGGTGACACGTGGAACTTCTGTACAACTGAGTTGGCATGGGTTGATTTGGAAAGGATGGCAGACACGTGAGCAAGTTAGGTGATGACACATGTCAGTTTCATGGGAAAATCAGATTGTGACAAGTGGCAGTTTTGTGGACAAATTATACAGTGTCACATGGCTCGATCATGGGCTTCCACGTGGCACCCCTCCAATGGTTGATGATTTAAAGTTTTATAACTCCACCATATTCAAACTAATGACCTCTGAATAGCCCAAAGGCCGCACAAAATTTGTGCTACCACTACACCATACCATAGGCCTTGTTTATAATATGTGTCATATATTATTTAAGTGTAAGTTTGAACTAAGATGCCAAAGGAAAGGGGATAGGCCTTCGACCCAACCCCTAATTACATGTATTGCACCATCTAACCCTAGTCTCTGCCCAATTAGGGGCTTAACCCAATTCCCACCAAATATGGTATATTCCTCTATTTTTAGGCATTCCTCCAGTTTGTAACCACTCGTTATATTTAGTGGAGCATGCCCACATTTGTTGTAACCATTTGCTAAATGGGTAGTCCACGAGATTTGATCCTGGGACCTCCATCTATCCACACACTAAATTTAGCCACTCTAACCAACACGTGAACCAATGCACTTATTACATAACTGCCCGAACAATTGTATAAAAAGGGGCTTAGATAGTGCATTCAGAACACACTAGAAAATGAAGGAGGCAGACCGAGTGCATCCATACAGTACAGATTTTTGCATAGTTTTCAAGGTTGGGCACGGATTTCAAGAACTGTCCAGTCATTTATTGTAGGAGAAGTGGCACATAAATTGAGGCAGGGGTGTCTTGGGGGCCTGAAAGTTTTTGACTTGGATTCAGGCGTGGATATAGTCATTTTTAGGTAAAACGACACCATGAACGTAGTGGTGGTGTTTGTTTTCTGATTTGAGCAAAGATTATGTAGCTTAACTCCAGAATGATGTATACTTATGTATTTTTCCCAATTCTTTTGTGGATTTAATAAAAAGACCTACCCATTTGAGAGTAGGACTCGGAGACATAGCTCACTAGGGATGAAGTCCATTATCAAGTTCTTTATGTTCATATTGCATGATTATGTCTCTTTCCTTTTGATCTTTTCCTTCGTTATGGGTTACTTTTTTTTATGCTCATTTTATGCAATTCTTCAATAAGTCACTCGACGAAAAAGATCCCAGATCAACCCCTATGCTGACTTAAAAGAAAATCTCACAGCGTACGAGGCAATGTAACATAGGACGATGGTTTAATACCAGAACAAATCCACACATAGTGGATTACCGAAAGAAAACATAGTATGAAAACAGTATGAGGGGAAAGAGAAACAATATTAATGGAGATCATATAGTAAAAATGGTAAATAACGCTCATCTAGATGGTGAATCCATCCAGAAGAGATTTTATAAATCGGAATTTGGATTACAATGGTCAAATCAACTATAATGAGGTGAGATTAAGGCTAATTCATATCCATAATAACTTGGAATATCATATTAGGAATTGCATTATAGCATTTTCATGTCGGTGTTGGGAAATGATTACAAGATATATGGTCGATGTGACTGAAGTTCATTGTTATGAAACTGTTGAAATGATTGTGATCGAAAGATAATTGTGCATTATGACATAGTTTAAGTCAATTATTAACTCGGTGTAATGTTGGATAATGGCACTATTTTATTTGTTCATCATATGAATGAGAGACTTTGACAAGAGTGTTTGAGAACGGAATTGGTCCTACTAGTAGTATAATTACTATGTGCCTCTAAACATATTACCACCAGCCCATCAAAAGTTTCGAGTTCATGTAAATGATTTATTTAGCAGGAAATATACACGAGGACTAGCATAAGTTCATTGTAGGGAACTTGTAATAATTGATGTAATGCAGATGCATGAGAGTAACCACACATCTAGTACACAATTAACATGATTCTTAATAAAAGGAATAAATAGTGAGCTTATACCTCTTATTATCTGAAACATTTGTATCAAGCAGGAAAATTATTGAGTATAGGATAATAGATACCATGCTTCATTATCAGTACTAGACCACAACTTAGTACTGGACCACTAAAAAAAAAATGTTGTAGTACCGGACCAACACAAGCCTTCTTCCTCAGTACCGAATGAACACAGAGGTGAATATTGTTATAGTACCAGAACAACACAGAGACTTTTCCAGTACCAGATGAACACAGAGATGAATATGTGCAGTACCAGAGCAACACATATATGTTATCTAGTACTCTAACAACACAGAGATGAATATTGTTGCAATACCAGAACAACACAGAGACTTTATCCAGTACCAGTTTACCACATAATTTTATTCTAGTATCCAATGAAAATTGGATAAGGTACCTGATGGCTTATTTTGTAGACTAGAACTTTGTAGGCTGCATTTTGTAGTGATTACTAGCATATGTTGCTTCTTATGGAGGAGAACATGTGAATTTATTTTGCTGCAGGACCATATAGGTAAAACAACAAACAATACACTGGTACAAAAATTATGAAATTGCAACCGAAGTAAAAAATGAGGCAAAAGAATTCAATGATTGGGCCCTAAGAATGCTAACAATAAGGAACTTTATAGCTGGACAATCTCATGTTGGAATTCATAATCCTCCTCTTTATGGAACCAAACTAAGGACTTCTTATGTTTCCACTTCCATTTTATCGGAAAATAAACCTAACTACTATTGTTCTGTGGATTTTTCTCAAGCCTAGAAAAGTTAACTCTCGCTAGTGTTTTCAGTTTTAAGGAGTCTGAAAAATTAAAAAAAAACTCCATCTATTGTCCCGTGGATTTTTCTCGAGCCCAGGCCAATTCCTGCTCGTCGGTGTTTTCAATTTTTAGGAGTCTGAAAAACTTAAAGAAAACTCCATTAGGCTCATTTTCCATAAGTAATCTACCAAGGCCAGATAAAGGAATAAAGTTACACATGGTAGATGTCATTCTTATTGGCTTATAGTGATCATAGTACTAGTACCGGAATAGAAAGTACTAGTACCGGAATAGAAATGTACCAGAACAGAGTAGTAATGGAACAAAATTATGTAGTACCAAAACAGAGCAGTACCGAAACAGAATTCTGCAGTACCGGAATAGAACGGTACCAGAATTCTAGAAATGACTATCAAATTCCAGCACTGAACATGTTGATTTTCCTTGCTGACAGAAATTGAAAAAGAATATGAAGGTCTCAACAACCACTCCCCAAATGCCTGAGGTTTTGCATGGCCTCATGCAAACAATGTGAGACGCTAAAAAATGATTGCTCATAGGGTTGTGAACATCTACAAAAAACAAACCAATAGAACTAATTGAAACTAGATTTTTATTCATCCTTACAAATAAAAAATTCAGGGAAAATGTCAAGAGTTGAAAAATGCATACATTATGCATGATTTATTTGACCAAAAAATATTAGCTATGAATAAAATAGTCTGAAATTAACATTCAGTTTCAATTTCTATTAAAAAGATCACTTAATCGATCATCCTTGTGAAATAGTGGTCTTTTGTGAAATAGTGGTCTTAAAATAGATAGGTAATGATAAAGCACAAATGCATTTTTTTTCACAACTTAAAAAGAATAAATTTGAGGAAATAGGTCATGGAGTACTCCCTTAAGTGTTCTCTTCCATTGACAATGATGCATTCTCTGCTTTTGAAAATACCGTTCCAGTATTATGTCTGCATTCATAGGATGAAGAGGTTACCTTCTCATAAAGTTCCAAACAAAATGATCATAACTTTTAGAAAGAAATATACTAGAGGAACAACATATCTTAAACTGATTGCTTTGTTAACTTTTGACATTCTCATTTATGAAAAGTATGAAATATAGGTTGCATTTCACTTATATGCAACATTTATTTATTTATTTACTTATCCTACTCTAATTGAACAAAATAAAATGTCCTTCAAGTATAGGAATACTTCCAGTGGAGCCATGTGCATAACAGGGTTAGAAATATATCCATACTCAGGTTTAAAAGAGAAATTTTAATGTATACCGAAGTATGAAGGACCAACTTCTTTGACGATGAGATCAAACAATAATGAAAAATAAAAGAGTGGTGTGACATAATAAATAATTGAAACCATATTTCAATATGATCACTATATTCTTGTTTCTCTTCTTTGTTTAGGTCACACTGAATGTCCTCCTCTCCCATGCTATGCATATTATCCTCTTCAAGATGATTGGTCTTTAGAGTACATATTGGATCTGCTGAGAGACATGACAATAACTCCTCAATCTTAGGTTCCAATGGTTTCTCTCCATTGAATTATATCCATGATTCTTTAGTCTCCTCAACAAATTGACAAGAGGAATCCAATGGGACTTTCAAATATTCCTGTGGAGAGATAAATATATTATTTACTGCTGTCAAGATATGCTCTTCCTGAGAGGCGGATATCCCAGTTGTTGCTAGAATGTGAGAAAGTTCTTGGAGGAACATGCTTCAACCTCTTGATCATCCGAGAATTACTCTAGTTGGTTGATGATCCCTATCTCGCAACAAAAATTAGTACTTGGGGTTATTACAACACCCCAAAAATGATTTATCATCAAAGATTTGAATTTAAAAACTAAGAAATTAAAACTATTTGCAAAAATAAAACACACCAAACTTCAAATCCTTGCATTATTGGGACCCTGTTGTCACTAGGTTATCAGTTCGCACAAGTCAACTCATCGTAAATAAAACTAAATTTGCATAAATAAAAACACACTTTTTCATAAAATACTAAAAAACACACTTGCATTAAAAGAAAAACACTTCTGCATGAACGAGAGAGGACAACCTAGATTTGAAGCAACCCCACTAAAGTGGATGCACGGGCTCTTCTCTCACGTCTTACCGTCTTCTATCCGCCCTTAGGTCATCCATAAAAGAAATCCAAAACCATTAAATAAATCTAATTCAAATACTACCTATTACCGTTTACAACTCCTCGACAATGACACCAAAACGTTGGTGTAATTATATGCATAATATATTACCAAACATCAATTATCGACCAGGATTTGTAATCAATAGATTTTATGCACTATATGTGGCGATAACACATAGGTTCCTATGTATTTTTAGTATATCTTAGATAAGAAAACCATTTAGAAACCAACACACACTTTTAAAAATAACACTCTTCACACAATTGAAAAGCTGGAAAGAAAAGCTCATAAAAATATGATTCAAACTCTTGCTTAGTTGACTAGTCTGTTCATTATAGGCTCAAGAAGTAGAAATATTAACTTTGAATATGTTCCTAGAACATCTAGACTAATAACAACTAACACTCTGCATATGCTCAAAGGAAAAAAATCAATCAATACTAGAGAAAATCAGAGGTGAAGGAATACACTATTCACAAGATGTAACTTAATTAATTCTAAGTGGAAGGGAGCACTCCATTACAAGCTCATGTAGAGTAAGATATAAAGGCTCCACTTGAGACTAATTCTTGCAAGATAACATCAATCATTAGAATATCTAATCTAACAAATGACACACACATAAATAATAGTTAATCAATCATGAATCATTTCACTCATACTGTACACAATATTATTACTCACTCAACATCATCAAATGTATCACTAAAACATAACAAGACTGAACTTAAATGCTATGATTAAGTACAGAATTAATCTATTCACACACACACAAAAATACAAAATTATATTTACAAATAAAATACAATGAAGCTTACCTTGATTGGGTCGGTGGGCCCTTTCTGTACCAACAAGGAATATTAATAGACACCTATAGAGAGGAATATTTGATCATACACACAAAATCCATGAATTTCAACTTATCTCATTACTTCAGAAAAACATAGTACAATTAATAGTTTCCAAAAACCAGTCTTACAACATAATTATTCTTCTTCCCTTCAAGAACCAATCTTATAGCATAACTATTCCTCTCCTTTCCTCATACCTCTGAGGTCTTATTTATACATAAAATCCATGGAGGAGTGGATGAAACCGAATCCCCAAACTCATAAAACAATTTTTACAATTTTACGTTAAATCCCAAAAATCTACGTTTTCCATCAATTTGGGCAGATTTGAGTTAGATATCCACCCATATATCTACACCAATTATAATTTTGGAAAGGTTCCCACATTATACTCAATTTTCCACATTCTAAACAAAACCCATCTCGTAGAATTTCTATATCTGATGCCATCTGCACAAAAATCGAGGCGCAAGTTGGCAGTTTGAGATTTTTGCTATTTTTTGTAGAATCATTCCCCTAGAGATGGAGGTCCACACGTGTGATATGGTAGAATTATGACCCATTTGTTTACATGTAAACGTCGCTTTGGAAAAAACCCATGTCCTCGATTTTCTTGTAGAAGCTTTCCAAAATTTCGAACTATATCTAGTACCGAATGATTGTTGATGCTGGTACTAGACGAGCGTAGAGTTGGTATCGGACGAGCTGAGTAATATATGAATGGGGTTGTTGCCATAAGGTATTCTTTGATCATTCAAAGTAATTAGAATCATAAACAACAATCATTTAATCCCAATTTAATTAAGAAATCAAGCAAATTATGCTTTCAACGTGAGTTACCTCACTATGCACATAAGTAAGGCCACAAGGTATATTGGGAAAGAAATAGACAAATTGTGTATAGGTAAGAGGTAAAATTGACCAATATATAAGGTAAGATAAGGTAATATGGGTGTCAAAACGGAGACTCAACAAGGATGAAGACGACGTAAGACTTTCAAGAGGGTCACCACCATCTACTTCAACTTTTGTAGTTGTCCCTCATGGACCACTTTATTCATTCGCCATATTTTTATTCTTGTACATTTCATCCACATGGGATTTCATTTTCATAAATGCTTAAAAGAAATCTTATTCGGAACCAAAAGGATGTTCCCTTAGTGACATTAGTGACACCATTTTCATCCTTTGAAATACAAATCCAATTTTTGTGTCAACTTCTTTCAATGATCCTTCACCTCACTTGAGCTTGAGTATTGTTGAAATCCACTACTTTCAAATCTCGTCAAACCTACTTTGATACCAAAACTTGATCCAAAAATGTGGCTTATTTACAAGTTATAATTATAAGTTAATTTTTCTTAAAACTCAAAAACACTTAGTGGCCAATTACGAATTGCGAAATTGAAGAGGAGAATAGAGGAAATAATATAAAAAAGATAAAGATGAGGTTGATAATAGAGTTCACCACACCTGTGATACTCTGGGTCTGCTTCCAATGAGTGGCCACTTTATTAATGATTTTCAAATGCTTAGATTACATCAAAATGATACCAACCTATATACAATGATATCTCCAATCTTCTACAGGCTTTGGCTCAAAGGAAAAAGCACCTCCACAACTTGATTGAAAAAACAGGGCCTAAAGCCCACTTCTCCAATGTATTTTATGTGGAAAATACCTCTATATTTACACAAAAATACCAAGGAAATTCTTTAAAGTATGAACCATATCTCCCCTAATGGAAAAAATGCCTTTCATTATATACCAAAGGTTCGATGGTTCATAACTTAATCCAATCCAAATTTTATGGGATTTCGAATATATGGTATGTAACCATATATATTTTTATAAAAAAAACAAATATTATAATAACCATATAGTCGACCGATACAAATTTTATGGGGAATAAAATATATGGTTAAATAAATATATAAAATATGGAATATTATAATAAAAAAAGGTTGATTTTTTTTTCCTTTCCATATGGCATAACTATACCATAAGTGTTTGACCCAAGTCTTGACCTTTGTGCAATTGGTTACTTGTTGGTCATATTGGTATATAGTTTGTTATCTGGAAAATTATGCAGGTGAACATGTGGGAGGAGATTACGGGGTCAATCCCCGTGGACCCTTCCCCTTCTGTATCTTCATTATAACATCCACCTTAAAATATATATTATATATGATTCATAAAAAACTATAGCAATGGCCCATTAGTTAAAACCGTTCATTGTTAGCACAAAGGTTGGAGGTCCGATTCCCTTCGGTGATGGTTTTAGAAGGATAAGGAATTTTTATCCTGAGTTGGGGTGCTACATCAAACACTATGACTACAAGTCACCTTATAATTAGACCACTTGGATGCATAGTCACCTTCCCAGTCAATACACAATCACCTACAACATCAGTGCATGGTCAACACCACTTCAACGCCACATTAGATTGTCGTACTGCCACTTCATTGTTAGTATGGTCCATTCATCACTGTCACATCATCATCCATATGGTCCACATTAGTTTCCATACTTCCACATGTCAATATTGTATAGCTCTATGTGTCACGTCCATATAATTCCATGTGTCATCATTGTCAGTATTTTCCCTCTTTTTCAAACCTTCAGAATGTGATAAATTATTCATAAGACGTTTGTTTGATCCCATTCAAGTTCCATTGAAAATATCTCATCGATATCTTTGAAATGGAGTCATTTTTTCTAGAATTTAAGAACATCAAAATTTTCAGTCGCAAAATCCACCTAGATGAGAGAGAGAGGGGGCGGGGGAGGGAGAGAGAGAGAAATATAGAGAGAGATGGGGGGAGTGAAAGAGGGAAATAGGGAGAGAAAATGGTGGTAGGGACAAGGAGTAAGCTAGAGAGATAGGGGAAGAGAGGGGGAGTGTTATACTTGTATTTTCCACCATACATTTCACAAGCACGTTACTAGATGTTATGAGGCTAGTATTACATAATTGAGTAAAATTTTCATAATTATTTCACAAAGAAATAATTGTTTTGTCACAATTTCATAATTATGAAATAAGAATTATTTCATAATTGAGAATAAAATCATAATTGAAAAGAAAGTTCATATTGAGTTGGAAAAGGCTCATAGTTGAGCATGGAACTTGAGAAAAAGTATCATGATAGACAAAACATTCATACTAGGTTGGAAAAATCTCATAATTAATCATGAAACTTGTGCATGACTTGTAATTTCTTAGTTCACATGCCATCAAGCCTATATTTGACTTGTAATTACTTAGTTTACATGATATCAAGCTATCCATGACTTGTATCCACCTATCCATGACTTGTATCCACCTAATTCACATGTCATGAATCCTATCTCCAATCTCTTCTAAAATCCTATAATAAGAGTCCAAATCAAGGAGATGGAAAGAAGAGTTTTGAGACTGGTTATGTTGTCAAAATAGAGAGAAAATATCAAGAGGCTAAGGAAGAGCATCGGGATCCTGGAACTAGGAGGAAAGAATTATCATAAAAGGTATGTTTTTTATGTAAGTTATCTATGATATCTAATATATCAATGGTTTTCCTACATATCATTTGTGTTTTACTCATGAATGAATTGGATCTGATCTTATGAATAATATATCAAGGTAGATCTAGTAAGTTTATTTCTCCTAAATTAGAAGGATAGTGGATAAGTGGTTGCTTGGATATTTGTGTTCAAGGAGAAGAGTGTTGGATCTAGAGCTAGAGTTTAGGAGCTGCAACAATCAGGTCACACGAGGACAGTCGTCAATCCAAGGTATGTTTAAACCTCTTTCTTGGGTAAAAAAGGGAAAATTTACTTAGATCTAGGAAGAGCATAGAATTCTATGTCTTTCTATCTAGGATCAATAGGTAGATCCTATGGATATATTTTTGTTTACTCAATGACATCCTTGTGATATTTTGTCTTACAAAAAAAATGGTGACCATATTGGGGAACTTTGCTTTCTTCATTGGATCTATTAAGGAGTTTTTCCTTTAAAAGAGGGTTGCGAACTTCAGATAAAATTATGTAAATTTATATGAATAATATGAAAGAATTGATTTCATATTTGGATTCCTCTTGAAAATTTGTCCGATTTAAAAAAAAAATCATCCATATCGGTGTTCGTAAAGAAAAGTTATCGTTGATTTAAAATCAACTATTTTGCATATTTTTCGTGACGGTCGCATGGACTATTTAGCTAATATATTTTGGTAGAGACTTCATATTGAATCCATACCAAATCCATTAGAAAGAGGATTTATGTGGTTTTATTTTGATATTATATATCATACGCTTCTAGTAAATACATAGTGCACTACAACCCCTGCAAATTTCCTCTCCCAAATTCTGGATCTCCATGAAATGTTTTATTTTTATTTTTATTTGTTTTCTTCAAGTTTTGGGTATGATATTAGTAGAGACAATGGAGTGGGTGATCCATCATCATTTACAATATCCTATATCCCCTTTTCTTTATTCTTGTTGTTGGTTTCCATTTTCATTCATATTCTTTCTTAGATCAAGAATATTTTTGCATTGCATTTGGGAAAAATAACAAAAAAAGACAAAAATTGTTGCATGCTTGACTACTTTTGAAGCATTAGTGAATGAATGAATTAGAACCATCGTTTGGTTTTAAATCTGATTTTCTTGTTGGTTTCTTGGTGTGTGTGAGGTTTCGTTTATGCAATTTAGAAAGAAAAAAATGTCTTCCCTTCTCATAGTTAGATTTCATTGAAAATAACATTTTGAATTATCATTCTTGCATTGCTTGGTTGGGTCAAGAGTCCAAACATGACAAAAGTTTCATACGTTACCCTTGGAATTAAGAAACAAAATTAAAAAGAAAAGTAGAAATCTAAAATTCATCAAACACTTTTCTTTTGTAGTGAACCAACAATAGCTAGGCTTAGGGCCTTTGAATAGGATTGGAGAGTAAACTCTCCAAGGCCACAAAACTTAACTTAGGAGTAATTAAAGAGCGTTAAAATCCATTCTTGTAACCAGTCTTTCGGGTGCCTCCTCTAACATAGGAATTAAGCACGAGGTCACATCGGGGCAAGTAGAGAGATTACCCCTCTTTTCTTTTTTGGGTTTTTTTGGTACCTCTTTGATTGTTATGTATACGATAGTTATGTTTGTTAACACCTTCGGAGCTTCGGGCTTAGTTACCTTTCCCTTACTATTCGCTCGGTCATTGATTGTTAGGTGGAAGCCTTAGTGACCTTTATTAGGTAGCCACAAAGGTGATTGTAGGTGGTACATCCATGCAGCACCTGGGGAATATGTTCATTCATAGTCTCAAATCCCCCAGAGGGTGCTCACATTAATAAAGGGCAATTTCATCGGTTAGGGTTGTTTCATCTATATCATTGTAATTAATCCTCACACCTTTGCTAGCCAATCTTTTCAGGACTTCATTTCTCCCATATGGTTGGTTTTCTAAAGTCCCCTAAGCCCATTGGCTTGCTTGTTGTTACCGTAGTTTTGATTCGGGGTGTTCTCTTTGAGTCTGCTTCTAGGTCAGCCTTAGGTTGAATTGTGCTTTGATTTTGACATAGTATATTCATCATGGATCAACTATCATACCAGTCATGTTGTCTACAAGGAATTGAGCCTATTATGAAGGTGAAACCGACTTTAAATAGGTGTTACATAAGTGAAAATGAATTCAAAGGGTATTATCTTTGGTTTTAGGAAACCAGTTTGGTTGAAGTGGAGGTGGTAGATGAAGGTCCTCCACCAAATTTTAATCTTCCTTTGACTGAGCCAAACACCCCTATACTTTTCCAAGTAAGAGATATTTTTAGTGAGCCCTTTTATTTGTTTAGTGATCCTCCCACCATGTATAGAGAGATATTTTTAGTGAGCCCTTTTATTTGTTTAGTGATCCTCCCACCATGTATAGGCCAATCATTTCATCCAATGTGGATTATCCTACGATCCCATCCTCAATTGGGCCTAGGGGAAATTCCCCCAGGGGCATCCTGATGATGTCCACATTACTACCCCTTAGCTCCATTGGACCTAAACTATTCATACCATTTTCTATTGGTCCCTTGATATGGAGGATGTTGACTATGTCATCATTTCCATATGTAAGCATCCCTGCACCCATCCCTTCTACATCACTGCCCACTTATTAATTATTTTCCAATGGGGAGTCGAGCTTTGGTTTCGACATGGGAAGTGGAGCTCCTTCCACCTCCGCCAATCCTATGACTGGCATGAAATCATCAAGTGCAGGTGCACCTTTTGGATGGAGTATGTCTAGTGGTTTTGGGGTTTTCCTTAGTTAGTTTGGGGGCATCAGTACTTCTAGAGGCTTTAACTTTCCATGGGGTAGCACACCTTTCCCTAGAGGCACATCCCTTGGGGGAAACTTGGGTTTTCCTTTTGTTTCCACATCTAGTCCTATGGGTTTCTTCCATGGGACTAACTTTGGGAATATCTTTCCAAGAAGGTTCACATTTCACCTTGGGAGAAACCCCTTTGGGGGAATTTTTTTTTCTCGGAGCAGTCATGTTCCTGGAAGTGTCACCATCCATGGAGGAACCAACTCTCCAACGAATCTTAAACCTTCCAACAATACAAATATAGGGGGACCACAAGTTCCATATGGGACAACAGAAACTTCACCTCTCTCTCAGTCTTCATTTGCATCATTTCCTTTCCTCACAATGTTAGAGTTAGGATATTTATCACAGTTAAAAAATGACCCTATTTCCCATGACCCAACATGGCCAGAAATTCCTTCCAAGTTTCCATCATATATTCTAAAATTTGACAAAAATCCAGGAGAGGACCCCTNNNNATTTGACAAAAATCCAGGAGAGGACCCCTCCACACACATCGTGACATACCACTTATGGTGTTCATCCAATTCGTTGATGGATGATAGTGTGATATTATGTATTTTCCATAGATCCCTAACCTGAGTGTTATAAACATAATTTTCACCCAGCCTGCATACCTAGCCTCTAGCCCTACTAGTTGCCAATTTCTTGAGCCAAGATCTTCTAAAACGCCCTCTTTTTTTAGCCACACGCACCCTGGCCTTCTACAGCCTGCGTATGTACACATCCATACACTTTCAAGCCTTCTACAACACGTGTATACTGACAAAAGAAATAAAAAAGGAAAGTTGCAGATGGGAAACAGAGTTTCAAGAAATTACTAAAACCATTTGACTGCCTATGGCTAGTCATTGAACCGGATAACTACCTATAAAAGAAGGGGTAGGGGTCCCATTTGAAAAATAAGAGGAAGAGTATAGAAACTCTACCCAAATGTATCCCCCCTTTGCTCCAATTTCATGCAATTGCATTGTGAGGTTGAGTAGTTGGTGCATTGTGAAGAGAATCCC
>CBVK0101531801.1:0-15300 GCA_900067695.1 Picea abies | reverse complement strand
GTTGGCATGATTCCAGGTAAGCATGTGTGGTGCAATTTAGGGTTATAACACCTTCTCTTGCCTCAAATAACCTTCCAACTTTATTACATAAGTTTAAAACTTTGAATTAATCAATCTTAGGCCCAAGTAATATGAATACAACATATCGCTAGTATTCTTGTGGAATTTCACTTTGTTTGGAGCACCAATGTTTTAATATTTTAGCTTGATCTCATATACTTTGTCTTCATCTGCAACTGCTATATTAAATGTCTTCTTCCCTATATCTCTTAATGTGAATAGAGAAGACTTGTGTTGAGAAATATTTTCTACTTCAGGGATTAAATATTTCATTTCACCCATAGCCAAATTCCCTTTCTCAACATATTTTTTTTCCAAATCTTCTTTAGATTGATAAGCTTCTCCAGAAGCCTTATCAAAGATGCCAAATCTTCTTTAGATTGATAAGCTTCTCCAGAAGCCTTATCAAAGATGTGCTTTTTGCTATTGAAAGTTATTGATCTTCCTTCACTTTGGATATTGCTTCCTTTCCCAACCTCTATAGTGTTGGTGCCACTCTCCACCATATCCATATTCATATATTATTTAGGATATTCCTCCTCTAGATCCACTATCTGTGGGGATTGTGTGATGTTAATCTCCTTAGGGGCATTCTATTAATCACTAGTACCCGTGGCTTATGAACTGCTTCTTTTTTTGTAAACACTTATTTTGGGAATTTTAACTATCAGATTCTGAGGAGTTTGATGTGTTTGAGTCTGTTGTAGGGTTGCCTCCACTTGTTGTGTTTGAACTTGTTGCAATATGGCTTCCATATCAACACAAACTTCTAAATTTTTCAATTTGTCAAAACCCTCAACATGTTCATGCTCATAAGGGGCCTGTGTTTTCATCAGTCTTCTATTGGATATGATATTATGTGGATCATATCTTCTTCTATGTAGTTGTGCAAATCCAAAATCCTTGATATTTTCCTGGATCTGAGATAAGCATGATCTAGTCTTGACAATGAAGCATCCAATGATGAAAGGAAATTTGAGATTGGAGGCTTTATCTAATTTTAGGAAATGTTATGTGTCTGATATGATTCTTTGCTTGATAAATTCAAGGGAAAAGACTATGGGTGTCAAAAAAATAAGTAGAATATAGGGGGATTCATGACAACCATAAACCCAGATCACTATTGAATGCATGAACAATACCCAGTCCCCAACCCTGTTTTCAGGATTTGGCAGTAAATAGATCCACATGTCATCCAGGACTCTTGGTACGCTAGTGTTGAAAATCAAGCTGTAAACACTAGACATGACCTTGTTGATGAAAATCAACAATGTTATCCTTTTACATTCAGTTGATATGAATGTTGCTTCAGGGAAATCTTTCTTATTTGTCTCCAGGAAAATCTTCGACAAGTATGTGTAATACCTGAAATGTCTTAGTGACTAAAAATTCACTAGTTGTTTATGGATATTATCAACTATGAATTTATCGAAGATGATACAGACTGACTGACTAGAATATGATTGAAAAAATTCCAAAAGAAAACCAAACATGACCTCGACCACATGCTTTTAATTATCTAGACCTAAAATCTAACTCAGTAGGGAACATACCCATTGGAATTCAATAACCATGACACTAACACTCATTGGCAAGGACATATTTTTGGAAAGATGCTATGGTTTTACAATCATTTGTAAGAACATGTCTTTGACTTCTGATGGACACTCCTTGTAAACCATAATCAATTTTTATTCCTTGAATGGTTCATAATATATGGAGAAGGGATATTGTATGCTGAGGGTGCCTCCAATTGATAGATTATCTACGCTACACAGGACCTCAGACCCCTGTTTATTTACGACAACTTTCTCTACCTATGAATATTTCTCTACGCACCAACCTATGAATTCGGGGAAAGGGAACATGACCTCGACAACCTAAGGAACTATAGTTCCTTGGAATTCTTCAAGGAAGGGTATTGACCTCCCCAAATTATCAGACAGATTAGCTCTAGACACAAATATGGGAGAAACACTTATTTAAGTGTTGAAAACATCTGAATCTCGGTCGGTTAGGGCTTCTTTGTTTGAAATGGGTTCTTGTTATGTTACTGACATTATGATAGGGTCCATGGTGATGATGAAAAATACCTATAAATGAGTGGAAAAGGTGTGATCTTAGTGTCCTATTGAGCTTCAATTTTATTGGAGTGGTCGCACCAATATTTCAATGTTCCAGTATTTGAAAAATAATAAAATAACAGCTCCTTTTTATATACTTTCCCAATTTCGGGGGTGCGATGAAGTGGTTTGGATATAACTGCTTCTCTCCCCAAAATGCATCTTTTGGCACCACGTGGTCCCAACCCGAAACCATGGTTTACTTTTCGGACCGCTTTCGGGAATTATACTCCACGCAACTCCTCCCCCCAAAAAGGCTCTAGATTGTTGATTTGATGCACTTGTGATCTATAACCCTTCCTGTCCTATCAACTCAGCACCCACCATAACTAGCCTCCTCCTATCATATTTGTCCCTGTCCTCCAATTTATCATGCCTCCACATCAATTTAGCACCCTGCTAAATCTTGAAATCTCAATTTCACACACAAGTTTTTTATGGTGATAATGCTCTGAGTCTGATACACAAGAGATTATGATTCTCCAAATTAGTGTACCATATACAATGGAATTGACATAGTCATCCATACGCACTGTCATATTATATAAGTTATCAATTTATTTTCTCATAGACTCCACATATCTACTTGCATCCATAGGATCTAATGACACAGTGACCTTTAAGTCTCCTCCTTCAAAAATCATCTCTATTTTCTACAGGTTGATAATATCTTGATTGTCAAAGGCCCAATCCACCCCAAGAAAATCTAAGTATGGCTGACATTTATCCACAATATCGATGACTTCAAAGTCAGCTACACTACGCACTCCATCTATGTTCACATGTACTCCTACCAGTCTCTCTATCAGTATTATCTTATCTTGGTTATCCAACCTCAACTGAATAGTTGACCAAACTAGATTTGGTTTCCCCATGATATCTCACGTCAATATTGGAATAAAATTGACATATGATCCTAAGTCTAAGATGACATTATCCATTTTGTATTCTCCTATCTGCACACTTAATATGAACTCTTTGTTTGTCCTCTTCTTTCATACTACTTGGTACACTAATTCATGTTTTATAGGTACTTCTATATCTTGTGTACACTAATCAATCATCTCGTGCAATGCATTCAATGTTGTCTCATCCCACATAAATTATAAACATATTTTTTGAAAGTATTTCCAAGTATTTACCTTCTCAACTCGCCTTTCTGGAATAGTGTGATCATAAACGGATGACATATTGTTCATTCATGGTGTCCTTGATGTTGAGGCTATATATTTTGGTCCTAATATCTCCTTCCTTACTTGATGATAGGTTTATTTTTATTTCTGGGGATTGAATGCCACCATGGGCTCAGATTCTTTTCTTATCCATTGTTCCACTCCCTTTAGTTTCTTCATTGCATCTAGTCTGGTTCTCATTCCACTATGTGTAACAACTGCTACTCTTGGTTGATTCTCACGTCCTTTAGTGGCTATCATCTACAGGTTTTTTTTCTGATTCTAATGTTGGGTCTAAATTTATTTTTAATTCCCTCTCTCATGCCACTTCACTATCAGTTCAGGATAGTCTTCTATTACATGATCCAATGCTCTACAATATGTGCACGTCATGCAAGTATTTGGGAAACATCTTGTTAAATGTTCTGGCTGATTGCAGTTATAAAAATTATTGGTCCTCTACCTCCTCAACCAAATAATCGACATCCTCGACCTCTACAAAAACCTCCACATCCACCCTGATTAAATCCTCTTGGAGTATGGAACCATGGAATTCGTCTTTGTGTGACATTTTCTTCCAGGATTTTATATGCATCCGAAGTGTGCTCTCTCATTAAGTAGAATGTGTGACAATATTTCTCATCGTGTCCTACCGATATTCAAAAATTACAGAATAAATTTCTTGGCATAATTTGATATTTATTCAGTAAGGGAAAAGAAGTTGGATGATTCCCCCTTGTCCTACATATCTTGCAATACCCAACTCTTCCTACTGATGGGTTTGGTTCTCCTGTTTCCATATAATATGCAAAGGTTGGACACTCTTCCTTCCTATGGCCTTTTATTTTACATGTTATACACCAAATATCTTCACTATTTTCCTTTTCCTTCATTATCTCTGATAATTGAATTCTTAGCGCAACCAACTGTGATTGTACATGTGCCATACATGCGTCATCTCCTAAAGGAGATTCTTCCAATTTCATCATGATTTCCAACGCTTCTAGTTGCGATGTGACCTTCTGTTGTGTTAACGTACAATGAATGTTTGGAAATAGGCCAGTTATAAACCATTCTCGGTGCTACTTGTTGAGAATCTGAAAGGTTAATAGACCCATCACATTTTTAAATCTCTGGTCATAATCCCACATTGTCCCATTCTGGAATTCCTTAATTTCCTTTAGTTTTGTGATACATTAAGATTAAAATTTCATCTTTCGGAATTCCTTTAACAACGCTTGTCTAAACTTTTCCAAAGTTATTGACAGTTTAGGAAGTGTAGATATCTTAAACTTCATATAACATAGCAGTGCATGACCCATGAATTTCATGGCTAACTGCACGATCTTCATCGCCTTGTCCTGGACATTCTTCGTAGTCCATATTGTGTCACATACAAATAAGTGTTTCTCAGGGTCCTCCGACCCCATTCCATGAAACTTAGGCATTCTCAATCTATGATCTATATTTGGCATTGCACTAGGTGTTGTACTTAGCCTTGGCAATGCTTAATGACTTCGGTTTGTTTTTTTTTCTCCCACTATTATAATTATTTCTCTGACTTCCTTTACTAATTACAATTTATCTTGAGCAAGCCTCGATTCCTGATTCAATTCTCAATGATGCACATGGGGTCATGGGTTCGACGGAGATTCCAATATGAGATAGAATTCCTTCTTCTAGAGGACAGTAATGAGGATATTTTTCTTTCCTTTTCCTTTCATCGTATGGTGTGATATAAAGTACTACGTAGGGGTCACTTTCCTCGAATCCTCTTTGATGTTGTCCTTTTCCAGCAAAAGTCTCCTTCTCACTATATATAAACATTTTCCCATAGTGCAATACTTCAATATCTTCGTCGAAGTAAATATCTCCCTCAGCATCCTCAGTCCATCTGCTCATTACTCATCCTTCCCACTCTCAAACCTTCCTCCAGTCATCCCCCGGTTCCCTATGTGTGCGAAGGCACCTAGCTATCAGAGTCCATCTTCATGACATTCTTATCACATAGTAACATCTTTATCCAAGTAGACTTCATGACATTCTTATCACATAGTAACATCTTTATCCAAGTAGATAATGAACTCAAATATCTTTCATGCATACCCTTTTAAAAAGTTTCTCTTTGCAACACTATAATACTGGGTACAATCTAATGCAAATTTTTCAATATAGCCCCCCAGTATACTATTCAAGAAGAAATATATTGCATGGGAATCCTTATTACTTAGTGTATTTTTTTTTTTTATCATTTTAGGATTCCAGTTTCTCAGAGCTTCAATTATGTATCTCCCAATATTATCCATTAGCATTTATAACCATTCAGTCAAAATCATCGGAAATTCACTAAAGAAAATTTCATGCAGATCTATGAAAACATACCTTTGTAATAATCAGAAATTCACCAAAGAAAATTTCATGCAGATCTATGAAAACATACCTTTGTAACCATTTTTCTTCATTTAGCCTAGGGTTTCTATTTTGTTCTATGGAAAATTATTGTTGCTTTCTCTCTAGCCATTCTTCAATTTCTTCCCTATTGGCCTCCAAAACATTCCCCTCAATTACAGTTCCTGGTCCCAGCAATAGAACCATTTGTTGGTGTGTGGGGGGCATACATGGGGTTAATCATTCAAATGCCAACAAAACCCTTAGACGTCATCCCTTTTTGAATCACCTACATAGTAAGTGAATTCTCACTCAAGGAATCTAGAGGGGCTACTAGAACCAAGGTTCTGTAGTGATGAGGGGAATTGAGGCATTCTTCATGTCCCTGCTACCATTCAATTATGTGCAGAGTTCCCATTACTTAAGAATTAACTTATTATTAAACATAGTCTATATGCAACGTTATAAAATCATATATAACTAACACATTCATCATCATAGTTAAGTATTATCATATATGTGCAATAACATTAAACGACATCACATGAAAACACATCACAACAAACAAGTTTAATGTGGTTCATGCAACATGGGATACATCCAAAATGGATGGATTATGTTATTATTCATTGATGATTCTCTTATAATTGTGCATTGTGCTAAAACAATATGCAACAATAACATTACCCAAACCTACCTAGTTGTTCTGGTGCAGTGAGAGTTCACTCCTAATTAATACCTCAGACTTATTCTGTCACTAGACTTCCTTACCTAAAAATCACTATGAACTTCTCATATGTCGAACCCCTCTACCCAAACAACCCTTTACATATTTATAAATTGAAATATGCATAATCTCGTTACAAAAGTGGACAAAATTTCCTAAAAATCCCAATGGTTTATAACCATTTTCCTCCTTTTGTGCATTTCTCCTTGAAGTCTGCTCCCATCACACACTCTGGTCCATGTTTTAAGTACATTTACTCTTTTAATTTCTTTTGGCGTAGATCCCAAAATTTATTCAAAATGTCTCTCCAACACTCACTGAATGCAAAGGGTGGACTTTTTCCCTTTGTAAATGAAAGAAAATATTCTTAATTTGGAATGAATAAAGATAAGGAGGCATTCTGGAAATTATGGATTTGGTGAACATATTTGAGACTCTTCTTAGTTCATTTATCTTCTTCTTGAGTACCATATAATTGTGTTGTGTGAACTTTTTCTTCACTTTATTCTTGATTCCCATGTTGTCATATGTTTCCTTATAAGTATATAAATTATGCTATGAATGAATTTTACAACTAATTGTTGATGTATCTGTAGCATTATTATTATCACCTACCATTGGCATTCATGAAATATTCCTAGTTCTAGTGGTATCATCTTTCACTATATTCATCTTTTAGTTTTTCACCTAGGATAGGTTATACATAGTTAGGATAGATTAGTTTCCTTTCAATTTAGATTATATTTAGAGTTAATTAGAACTCTTTGGGTGGTAGTTCATTGTCTTTCCCATTTTTATTATTTTAATTCTTAGTAGAAATAGGGCACACATACTGGTCAAAAACTCCATCCTAAATGAGAGTAATTCTAATTTGGACCTGCCATCAAGAATTCTACCATACTTTCTTAACAGGACATTTGCACCCATCAACAAGCAGAAAAAATAATTTCACAGGAAAAAATTACTAAAATTTTCCCCATAATGTATGAGGTTAGAAGCTACCATATAGATGAAATGCATCATCACTTTATATTCTCACATGCTTGTAAACTGACACACTATATAGATTGAGAGAGAGAGAGAGGCAATATTGTCCCATGGAGAAGAGATCAGAACCCACCCGTAAATAAACCAAACATCCATGGATATATGATTTTTTTATATAAACAAGGTGGGAATGTCCCATTCTCATGAAATTATCAAAATACATTTACAATATTAGACAATGTGTTGGAGGCTCTTTTATGAGCATGAGAATTTTTCCAAAAGATCACTAATGATGTTGTATCTAGAGAATCTATGGAGTATAATTTTGCATCTCCCTCGGGGCATTATTAAAAGTAAATGACCTCTCTAAGGAGATTATTTTCCATAAATTGAAGAGATAAATTATAATAAGTTTGTGTACTTAAGGGAATGGATATCTTGTCAATCCTAGGGTCCCTCAACTAGAATTGCAACTGCAATCATCACAAGGTATGACTCATCCTAATGTGTATATGAGTTGATTTTGAACCTCAGGAGGGTTAACAAGATCATATATCAATTATGACTCTCTATATACAATCCAAATTTTTCCATTATTAATGGAAATGATAACAAATATACTTTGACATTCCTATAAAACTAGAGTTGATGTCAACATGAATGACGATGTGACAGGGTGTCTCGTGAAATCATTTGAGGATAAACCAAATACCAAATTATTATAGGGAGTGATTTTGATCACTTCGAATGAGGAGGTAAATGAGGATGGAACCAAAATTCCCTTGGTAGGAGCATAAATAACGAATGAAAAAAGGTGGTATTCAAAACATAAACTAGACATAAGATGATTTGATCTCAACAAGACAACTAGATTTGTTAGGTGTTTGTCAAATTGGGACTAAGGGTGACTGGATGCGATTGGATAGGTAGTTGATGGAGGAAACTATAGGGATCAAAACTATGGATATTGGGATATGTGAGGTGTTGCAATCAACTAGTACTAAGTAGGCATAGGTGACTCAATGCAAATTCTCCAACCAAGGGTGACTAGGATTTTTGTCGAGTTCAACTATGTTCCATCAGATGTGATGGTATGAGTAGTAGTGATTCCTATATAAATAATGTGATTTTATAATTTTCTAATGAACAAAAGAATGCAAAAAAATTGACTAAGTTACAAACATGGAGATGGGTACTCTAATCATATGATCAAACTACATGGCCATGTGAGGTGAGAGTAGTAAGAAAGGATGGGGGAAGGAGACCCTTTGGATAGGTCTTCGTGGGTGTAAATGAATGAGGAATTGAAATGAAAATGGTCTACTAATATATGTGGACATGAGAAGCCAATTAAAATTGAGTATTGCATTCAATACAACCAACCATAAAAAAAATGTGAACAATTTGGATTCCAAGGGGATGGGTCAACATTATGATGAGAAATAAGTATGAGGTCCATTCTCTAAGATGTAGACTATATAGAATCCCATCCTATGGGAAGAAATGACATTGGTATAAATAATTAAAGGGGAGATAAAACCAAGGAAACCCATCACGTGGAGTGCTACTAGCTAGCATACACTAAATGCATGTGAAACTAGGTGAAGTTGTATTCTTAGCCAAAAAAAGAAAACCCTAAAGGCATATGTAGTGGGAATAATACTAGTAAATGAAATGATCTAAGAGGGAATGAAAAAATGTTAATTTGAATAAGGATAGAAATTAAGGGATAGGGTTAATTACCATTCCATGTGCATCCAAGAGACAAAGGAAATCGCTCGACAAATACCAACACACATGAAATCAAATGACAAACATGAAAATACTATTGATAAGAAACTTGATGGTGCAAACTGTATAAAAAATAATGATAATGAGCTCACATACCTATCTATTGAACTTTGGTGGGGGAAATGGCCCCAAGGGGGTATTTTGGGGGAAGTTGATGGAGAATACATTGGTATATGTGATGACACTATGTTTTCAATGATGCAAACTTTCTATATTTATTCGTTTGCATAGTATTTCCATGGATTCAAAAAAATTAGGATTTCACCAGAATGTGGATAGTGATGTTGTACTAATCGCACTTAATTGAGATCCAGTCTATCCTTGAACTTGTCTAACTTCCTTTCTAACTTACATGATAAAAATATAAATAGGATCATATCAATATCTAGAGTACCAATATATTATTTCATTCACACTTCGCTAATGTTGGGGAATTTTTCTAAATTATTATTTCCATTTTTTTTTCTTTCTTGCAAAGACCTCATCACTTCAACCTATGGTAAAAATACTTATTTGAATCTAAATGGGGGAAAGTGGAATTCATGTAAAATAACATTTTTCATCTTATAGGAACTGATCATAGTCATTCAATGATTCGTTGACATCTTCTTTTAATGACTGAAGAGATTGTTTCCAACATTTAAGACCAACATTGTTTATAATCATTTTTCTTTCACTTAGTCTTGGCATATTCGTAGGGGATTAAATACATTCTTCTTTACATTTATTTAGTGAATTAATGAAATTTTTCCACCCTTCTAGTCATCACTTCCAATATTTGACTCTATTACAATGTTTGAGAACTTCTTTATCAATTTTGGAATTATATAACCTTTTATAAATGTATCTTTATACCATGTTTATCTCATCTTGGATATATAATTCATATCCTAAAAACTTTTTTGTCTCCCATTTTTTAGTTGTATAATATTCAACTTGATTTTCCATATGTTCTATTAATTTCTTGTAGTCCTCCACATCCTTATCCGTATTAAGATAATTAAACCAATTTTCTTGAGTTCTTTCCACTCTAGTAGAATTCAGTACTGTATGATCAATTTCATCCATGTACACTATAAAGGTTTTTATAGTCTCTACCAATTCTTGATCATTAGTGATATTTCTCCTTTTTGTGGGTTTATTGGACTATTTAACTTTTCCTCTTGTTGAAAGTAAAACAATTCTAATTGGGCCATGTAACACATGCAACCCCCCAGTTATATTTTAAGGAATGGGGTATTAAAATTTCATTCCCTTAATCCATCTTAGAATTTCCTTTCGATAGAACTGTTGTCTTCTACTCATCAATATCTTTCCAACGACTGTAATTTTCCCAAAAAGTGAGCTCTGGATAGAACATTATGGCTTCTTGAAGCCATCGACCTTAGTTGACTAAAGGCCACCTCACTATTGCGTGTCATCCACATGGCACCCTATCATATGTCTCCTAGTACGTGGAATTCTCATGGATATAGGGTACACATGCCATGCTTAATGGTGTGGACATGGAACCTACCATGTTCCACCTTGAACAACATTTATCATACTTTTATTATCACCTCTCATTGTTATTGGAGTCCTCCCATCGAAGTGTTTCCACTACAGGTTACCTTCCATGCTCTGATAGTTGAGTCTAACATCTCCCCACTACAGGTTACCTTCCATGCTCTGATAGTTGAGTCTAACATCTCCCTCCTCCGACAAATCAAATGGATCCAAGGGTTTTACATTAGATGACTACAATTTGTTTGGGGATTCTCAGTTGTGCTAAATCATCTTTACACATAACACCCTCTCCACGTGACACATGGTATTATCATCTCCTCATACATGGCACTCTTACTTCCGACATTAGTTCACTTACAGGTGCCAAATCATTATGCCACCTGGAACCTTCTTTTATAGACACATGGAACCACCTACATCATGACACATGGCACCATCCATTTGATATTATTGAATCTTAAAATAAATATTAACGGGCCAGATTGTCTATAGGATCCCTCAGACCTTGGAAAATCGACAGTATAGTTTGCATCTCAAAGCTTCCTTGTCTGAGTGTCTTCAAGAAATTTCAATATGAATAATGCTTCATGATGGATAAACCAGATCTCCTCTCAGAGATCCTCCTATCCTAATGCATCAATGGTCATATATTATTCTAGAATATCCTCTGATCCTAAAAAATCAATGTTTTGGATTTCATCTCAGAGCTTCTCCATTGGATAATATCATCGTGATACACTTTGAAGGTCTCCTTCTGATGGATGGTTGGGATCTCTTCATGGATATCTAATGGAAAGGATTTTGGGGCGAGTTCATTATGTCTAATAGAACCCTTCTTGTTTTACCCTTGGTCTTAGTCCTTTTCTAGGGAGACACCTGTCACCCCCAAGACATGCAAGTGAGATATGTGCCACTCACATCATGTGATGACCATCCCCTCGCTATGCCAAAATACCATGACATCTAGAATAACCATTGCTCGACACATGTACCTCCATGTGTACTTGACATGGCATACACTTCATCACTAATATACTCAGTTTATCCATTCAGGTGATGACACATGTCCTACTCATGACATGCTAACCACTAAGTTATCTCCTTCCTCAGTATGATGTCACTTCCCTTTGTTAAAAATTTCCAAGGAAAATGGTAAGGTTCATGACACATCAACTACTATCATTCCTCATGGCCACCCTCTAATCAACAAACCATATTTAACCTTAGAGTACTCCCATAGGATTCAATCCATTCCCAATATCCGTGATCACTTCGAACAACCTCCTCCGAAGGAAGATCAAGATTTATTTATCTCATGGATCAAATTATTCAGATTTGACGACACTTGTCATAAGGTATGATTCAACATGGATTCCCCCTTGGTCATTCCTTCAATAATATGATGACATGTGTTATCCTTTAGATACATTGGTGGTCCCTATCAGCATGACATGTCATGTTGATGTCACATCATCTCTTAGTCTCATTCAAATGAGAACTGCAGTGATCAATGATAGATCTTTATCATGGGATATTCCCTAATGGATAGCCCAGATCATCCCTCATACTTCCCCATTTGGAATTCCTCCACCTTGGCATCTAGGGTTAGTCTAACCATGGGACTCTAAAAACACTCCCCTTATGATCTACAATTAATATTTGATCATTGTGCCAAATCCAATGACCATGATGGTACTAGGTTTTTAGATTCCCTCAGTCTTTGACTGCATCCACCATGATGGATCTAACGATCCATAATCTTCCATAGATACCCTTTGATAGATGAATCATCCTTGTTGATTCGGAGTAAATCCTATATAGGATTTTTAACCTTCTCTGATGGAGGGTCGGGATCTCTCCATTCTGCCAGATCAACGATCAAGACCAGGTCTCAAACTTGAACCAATGAAGGGCCTAGATATAGCCACTATGTTAAATCAATGGTCACTATCCTGTGAATCAAATTAAGATTTTTCCTTTGGATCAACAGTTTGATTCAGGACTTAGAAATTTTTGTAAAGGTTTTCTCTCATTCTCTTTTAGTATTTTTGAGTTTCCAAGAGCTCTTCACCTAGGTTCCAAGGAATTTCATATCCTCGCCCAAGGTACCTTGTTTTCATCATACCTCAAAGGTATTCATGTGCTACATGGATCTCAATATTTCACTGCATAGGTGCATACACACAATGTGTCTATAAGTATTTATATGATAAATGATATGGCAGTACATACAACAAGAAGGTCTCTCTCTGTTTAGGTTATGGCTGATATTTGGGATATTTACCCACTCAAGTAACTATATATTTTCATATTTTATTTACCATTTACACAATATTTTCACAGACATATTATTGTCACTATTTAATTACATACAAATAATATCTAAAATCAAAACACAAGACTTCTTGAGAAAATATACATTCTATGAAAACACAAGACATCTTCAGAAATACACAATCAAGCTTCAAAATCATCATCATGCAAACCATCCAATCCTTACGTGTATTATAGTCAATACATATAACAATAGAAGTTACTTATATACAAGTCTGAGATATGTTGTATAGTACTAAAGGGTGAGATGCTCTCCACCCAACCATAGGCAAGTTTTCACTTTTCACTGCTACAACTAGCCAACCCTAAGCTAGGGTACGATTCCACGAGAGGATTTATGGTTTTCTACAAGTCATTGTGGGAGCTTATAATACCTCTTCATTTTCTCCTTTCTCTGAACCAGAGAGTTCTCTATGTCTTTAGCACTCAACCTATTTCCCCAATTACGTGCCATCCCCCTTCTATATTTCTTCCTCCTCTTTTGGTGTAGTCTTCCCCATGACCTTATGGGCCATCTCAAAATCTTCATGATGGTCCTTTTCCCATCCTTCCTTAATTCTCTAGGAGACTACGCAACTACCAACTTGACTGGCAATCAATTTTCTAGGAAAGGATAGTTTAGGGTCTACACTGTTTTTAATTTGACAGACCACTTCCTGAAAGGGTCATTTCAACCAAAAATTTCCTCCCTCTTGCACAATTACTCTCGTGACATCATAATCCATGAAGGCCATCCCTTCAATAGTATTTCAACATTTCCCTATTGCATTAAAAATCAAATATGCACATTACAAAATAAATCATGGTCCATTCTCTTCCCATGATCACCTAATAGATCCATTTATAGTTTGGTTGTGATAATACTTATATTTATAGAATAGAGTAAATATGGGTGTTACAATCCCCTCCCCCTTAAAGTAACACCACCCATGGTGTTCTATCTACCACAAAATATATATATATAGTAGTGAACAAAAAAGGGCATGCACGTCTTTTGGCATCCTCCATTTCCCATGTCGCTTCATCAGGACCAAAGTGTTTCCACTACACCTTGAACTGTGCAATGGTTCTATTCCTGAGAGGGATCTCTTTCTTGTCTAGGATACACTGTGGTTCTAGAAATAATTCTCCCTCTAGCTCCACTTGGATCACAGACCAATCAAATATGTGAGGAGAATCATGTATATATTTCTTTAACAATGAAACATGGAAAACATGATTTGCTTTCACTGTGGGAGGTAGAGATAATGTATAAACCATATGTCCCACTCGGTATAGAATTTAAAAAGTTCCACAAAATAGGGGTGTCATATTGGCACATGTTCCCATTCTCAAGGAACTTCTTCTGGGTTTAATTCGGAGATATAGATGATCTCCTACTTTGAACTCATTATGACTCATTTTGTTGTTTGCATATCTCTTCTTGCTGTCTTGGGCCACTTTAATATTTTTATTTACTTGAGTTACTTGATGTTCTAACTCCTTTAGCATGCCTAGACCAAGTATAATTATGCCCATTGGGTTATCCTAGTTGATTGGGATATGCATTTTCTACCATAGAGAGCCTCAAAAGGACTCATTTTCAAGGATTCTTGGTAGCCATTGTTGTAGGAAAAATCTACCAGGGGTAGGTATTCTTCCCATTTCTTGGGTTGATGCATCACATGCATCCTTAACATATTATCCAATACTTATTTTACCCACTTTGTTTTCCCATCATTTTGAGGGTGATAGGTTGTACTAAACAAAAAACAAATTCCACAACCAGTAAACAAAGATTTCCAAAATTCTGAGGTGAATTTTTTCATCTCTATAAGCTATGATTTCCTTAGGCATCCTATGTAGCCTAAATATTTATTTCATGAAGATATTGGAAACATCTATTTCCTTGCAAGTGGAATTTACGGGAACAATGTGAGTAACCTTGCTCAACTTGTCCACAACTACCATGATGGCATCATTTTGTTTAGATGTTTTGGGTAGTCTTGTGATAAAATCCATGGAGATGGTTTCCCATTTCCATACGTAGGGGATGAAAAATCCCTACTACGTGCTTGTGCTCCACCTTAACAAGTTGAAATTCCAAACATTTAACTAAGTAGTTAGCTATGTCCTTTTTCATTCCCGACAAATTGAACAATTTATTAGTGGTTATCATTTTTGGGTAACTAGGATGACCAATATATGGTCTTTTATGTAGTTCATCCATGAT
>CBVK0101531799.1:0-18021 GCA_900067695.1 Picea abies | reverse complement strand
TTAAAACAATTTTAAATTATAATTAAAAAAAAAAACAAATTATGGACTTTGGGCGTTGGGTGTTGTGAGGGCTGATGTTCAAAATCTCCATTCCTCCATGGGCTAGGCCTTGGCCCCATGGCACTAGGGCTTAGCCTGTGGGGAGCTGTCGCGATGTCGGGCGTGGGGGGATCCAAAGCTTAATCCGTGGGGGGATAGGGTGATGTCGGGCATCGCCCCCACGACACCCATATCAATGTAATATTTCTTTTTTTTAATTTATTTTTAAATTAAATTATTATAAATTTTTATTATTATTTTTTACTTGGAATAAAGCTTCTAGGAAAACCCACTGGGCACTTCCCCTCATTTCAATGATGGTACTTGGGGTAAACCAGATTGTACAGAAAGCCAAGGCTTTTTCGATAGCTTACTCATTTAATAGCTCAACATGTCACTTGTGGGAATTGAACCTAGGTAAAGGAAAAACACCACTCAACACAAACCACTCGGTCTAAACCCAATTGACAATAAAATGTTTATTATTTAAAAAAAAAAAAAAAATTATATATATAATAATTTTTTTAATGTTTTTTAATTATATATTATATATGTTTTAAAGTTTTTTTAAATATTTTGTATAAAAAAAAATGTAAGTTTTTTTTAAATTAATTTTTTTAATTTTGGGGTTATTTATATATATATATATTTGTTTTTTTAATTTTATATTAAATTTTGTATCTCAATTTGTTTATTTTTATTATCCCAATTTTTTCCACATATATATGGGTTTTTCCTTCCTTTTTTTGTTTTTTTTTTTTCCTTTTTTTTAATCTTAAAAAATAAAAATTTATAATTGTTTTGTTTTTCATAGTTTTTTAGTTTTTTTAGTTTTTTTTTTACTTTTTAAAAAACCAATTGTCGAAAAAAAAAAATTATTTCTTTATTTTTTTAATGTAAATTTTAAAAAATTATAAAAATAGTTTTTAAGCTATGATTTAGGATCTGATTTTGATTTGTTTATCAACGATGGTAGTTGTTATCAAGGCCATGGTTTCAATTAAGTTATAATCTTAACTCCAAAAAAAACTTGGTGCTACTGGTAGCATCGCTTTTCGATTCATGGACCAATTTTAAAGTCTTTGTCCACAATGACATCAATTCTCAATGCAATGAGTCTGAATTTTAACCACTACAAAAAAGGGTGTTACCAATAGAGTTCTCATTTTTTAGAGGTCGCATTGTTTACCCCCATTTCAAAAAATAGTGGTACCGGTAGCATCATTTTTTGAAACGGGGGTAAAAAATGTGACCTCTAAAAAATGAAAACTCTCCAGAGTTCTCGTTAAGTTGGTAACTGTGTTTTTAGAGAAAAATAAAATGCATTAGTCCTTCAAAGAGGACTAGGATAGGCCTCCTGTGGACCGTAAAGTGAAAAGACCTAGAAGATAAAAGAATGACAACCAAGAATCAGCCTAAATCCCACAGAATATCGAGAAGACAAAGGAAAGATGACATAAGGAAAACTGAAAGGGTAAAGTTAATGTTAGACTCACTATGATGGAGAGATATTATAACGTTTACTTGCTTGCAGATGGATCCTTTATAGGTACATGTTGTGGTTGAGGTGGCATAACCACTATAATTGTTTCTTGATTTTCCGGTTTGGAAATTTTGATTAATCCATTTTTCAACCATTCCTTATTCTACTCTCTTAACAGTGCCACGGTAATTTCATGTTTAGTTTTAATTTCAAATAATTGATTTTCAAATTCTTTAAGATCTATCTCTGATTGATGCAATGTGTCATCCACCTCATCATTCATGTTGATATACTGAACTAACCATTTTTCGACTTCATCTTCATAAATTTCTATAGTTTCGGTAAATTCATTAGCCCGAGCAACTTTTAGTGCATTAAGTTGTCCCGTTAAAGATTCTTTGGTTAGGATCATGGTATTTATCAATAAATTGGGACCATCTAATTCCTTGGTAAGACTAACAAGTTTAATAAATAAATCACTCTTTTTATTCCTTAGGGCATCGATTTCATTAATCATTTCTATTAACTATTGATTCTCCTTAGCCAGCATGCATTAATTTGCTTCATATGGTAAGGCGAGGGAAGTTTTTGTTCCTTCCTTCGGGCTTCATTTAAGCTTGAGACTTTGGCTCAAGATGTGTTTACAACTTCCTTGAAAAATCCTTCATCATTTTCCAAATCCTTCTGCAAATATTCTTTGAAATTCCATATTCTTGAGGAAAAGTTAGCAATACTTTGGGCAAGCTCCCAAATCTCTTGAATTATATCAATCCTTTTTTGTATGGCATCGCCAATGTATTTTCTTATAGCCTGCAATAAACTCGATGATCCTTTGTATTTTGTACTATTTTCCGAGATATCCTCCAATTCAAGTGCAAGTTGAATAGAACTCAAAGGTTTTGGAAATAATGGTTATGGTACCAAAGAAACCTCTAACTCTTTTATCCTTTTCTTTAACTCTGATTTCTTTTTTTCCATTTTATCAACTGATTGTCTTAATGCATCTCCACTGGCTCCATGAAAGTCTACAATTTTGGATGGTGCTACCCCATCTAAGTCAATTGAAGATTTTCATCATTCTAATGACTTTTTAATCTTCATATTAACTTTTTCCAACTATAGTTTTTTAGTTTCACGATTGTATGTCACATGGTGCAGAGTGACAAATTCCTCTTCAAATATTTCAGGATCCTAGGTCATCATCGCATCAACAATTTCTCTTTTTTCTAAAAGCCTTTGTGCAGACCAACCAGGTTCTTCAATGAGCTCGTCCATGTCCATTGCACGGGGACTTTTCTGGACTTCTGGTGTGTTTATTTCCACTGATGATATATTTCTTTTTCTTTTTCTTTTTATAGGAGTGTATGTAACATGTGTTTTCTCAAGACCTTTCCTTGGTGGGTATTTATCTCCATCGTCATATGAGCCTCCAACTGATGTTTTTCTATTGTCTATTCCACTGGTTCTACTCTTCATTCTTGATGGAGTGCTTCTTTGATATGTTGTTGGTGAATTGGGGTTTTGATTTGTTGTTTCTCTGCCATGTTGTATGTGTCCTTCATTTGTACTATTTACTTCTCCTGTGTTGTTTGAAATTTGGTATGTCGTTTATTCCTGGAGATCCAAGTTATCTTTGTCACCCTCTTGAAACGGTTCAATTTTGATGAAGTGTGAAGAGTACCCCACTAACTGCATATGTGTAGTGAATTTATTGTCTGGATCAAAACCTTCAACAATTTTTTCTTCCTTCAAACCAATTTGTTCATGATGTCCCGCCAATTCATTAAGGTGAGTTATGTGTTTAACAATGAAATTCTCAATTTTCCATGGTAGGGATATAAATTCGTTTTTCCTCTTGTCATGGAAGAAGTGAGCCCAAGTCTTGTATTTCTTGTATACTTCACCGATAAAGAGTTTATCTAATGTATATAATGGTAACAAGAAAGGCTTCTCTTTACTGCCAAACAAACTGATTTAATTCTTCGAACAATTCATAAACCCCTTTTCCATAGAGAAAGGCAGTTGCTTCAAAGGATAACCTTGATGTACTCGGTACAAATATTAATTTTTTGAATTCTAAGATGAAAGTGTTATGAGTTGAGTAGAAACTGTATCGGGCTTTATGTCTGTACAAAATTGAATACCATGCATAGATTAGTTCCAACTTAAAATCAACATATTTTTCCTGTGGCAAATCTTCAAAAACATGGCCATAAGCAACGGAAAAAATAAGGTAAGAAGTCATATAGAACTTCTAAGTCTTTTTGAGGTTATTTAGTTGAAAGGAAATTTCACTTGAGATGAGAGAACCCCAATCGATGATGGCTTTTTCATGCAGGGAATAATGCATAGCATGTATAATATTTCTTGATACAAACATAGTAGATTCCAAACCGAGAATGCGAGCAAATAGCCATGCAAATTCTTTGTACGGGTATTTTAGAGAATTTACCTCAATTCTAGAAGTACCAAAGTTACAGGTTGGATCTTCCAAGTATTGCTCAAAAATATGTTTCCTCCCTTGTGCTACTTCAGAAATTCATCAACTTCCTCGCTTTTGAATCGCGTAGTTGGTGCGGGGAGTCATAGCATTTTAGAGAATGATGAAAGAGTTAGAGAAATGGGTTGATGACCTTGCATTTGAATTATTCTTTGTTTAAAGAAATTTTTCTGTGCACTATTGAACAATCTCTTTCAAGTCAGTTACCTCCAAAACACATCCTGCCAATGTTATTCCTGAAGTTCAAATCAGGTTCGTTTTTTTCTCGGCTAGAGAAATAGTCTTGTAGTACTTATATTCCCCGGACCACTGAAACTGTTGATATTTACGACCCAGTGTGTTCAATGTATCTCCATAAAACATTTCCTTTTTCTTGACACCTTTTCTTGTTTTTACAAAGGTAGCGCTACTATCGATACTTATAGGTTGGAATTTTTATTTTATTAAATTCGACCACGTATTGTCTTGGTAACTCAATCAATTATAGATCATGCTTTAAATGTCATCAATTGTCATGGAATTTGGATTTATTGTGACCCTTAATTGATGTATTATGCATTAATAAAAACATTATGTTTTTATGAGTGGTGGATGATGTGGAAGGGATAATAAATATGATGGGAAGTGATGATGTGATTTTATGATGGATGGGAAATGTTAAGTATGAAGGTGAAAATGATGTATAGGAAGTGTGAAATGTGTAACACAAAAATGCAGAGTTGCGGAGTTGCAAACCCAAATGTTTGTGAACACAACTTCGGGAAAGGGTGACAAGGTCCACATTGCGATTGTGAATATGGCTAAGTGTTAAGAGAGATGTGGACTTGCAGAGTTACGGACCTGATAACTCAAGCAAAAGACAAAAGGGAAGCACTTGGGTCTGCATCCACTTTGGTGGAAAAATTTTCTAAGTATCGAAAAATGGACAAGGAAAAAGGAGTAAAGTTTTTTGGTGAGTGTGGGATTGTGGACCTGGGCTATTCAAAAAAAAATTAACAATTGTCAAGCATCTTCACATCCACATTTTCGAAAAACGACTAAATATAAAAGATGAAAGTGAATTAAAAGGTAATCGGAGCTAAAAGATGAGAAAAGTTAATAACGGAAATGCGGGCCTATGGTATGATGGACCTATGGACCTGGGGTTTTGAGATTTATGTTGGCCCGCTCTGCATTATTCAAAATAATGACTAAGTGCTTGGAAATTTCTGATACGGGAAAAGAAAGGTAAAGAAAATAAGCAAGAAAAAGCGTAAAAAAATTCTAAGAGTAACTAAAATTAAAAGCACTAAACTAATCAAAGATATGGATCAACAATGACTTTAATTTGCATCCTTGGGCTTACAATGGTGTAGCCAAATCAAAAATCTAGGGTACCTCCCAGAGACATCTTCAATGGTCAACAATTCTAAACTAGATTTTATCCCATTTTCTCATGGAGCTATGTAATAAAAAATTATTATTCAATGGGTACTTTAGCCTCCAACCAATTGTGGATGAGAAAAAAAAATTAATGAGAGAGGAAAACTATTCGTTTTAATAAAAAACTATATAAGGTTAGCCCCTCCTCTCATTTGTTTTTGTTGAAAACTTTATGAGATCATAATGCCATAATTTTAAACTCAAATCTATTGTGTCAATGTGGATTGTCTACTGTAATGCTTGTTCTTATTGGCCAAAGATATATTTAATTGTGCTTTAACAAGGGTTTTTCAGAATAAATGTGAGAGTTAATCAATCAATCCATTAAGGGGCTACATAGTCACATAGAGGAAAGGAAATATACTCTTTGTCTCTTCATTTTCCTTGTGGGTGTCGAGTGAAACAAACCTAAGTTGTTGGACCAACTTCTTTGGAAGTAGCTTCAACCAAGTGGTGGGTTATCACTTGGACCCAAGTTGATTTATTGGCTTGGAGACCATCCATCTAGAAGCGTTCGTAGCAAATCCAAGGAGCAACCTTTATTTTTCAAAATTTCTAGTATTTGGGGGCAATTAGTCTTCCGACTACAAACTCAATCAACTAGAAATCTATCCAAGGCCAATCTTGAACTCGCAGGGTCACGATCTCTCAAACCAAGAGACATATAAAAGGTAAAAAAGGTAATATTTTTTCTCAATTTCTTCAACCAATTATTTCCAAGTTTTAATCATTCATTTTATTATAAAAATACAAAAAAAAAACATACCCTAGCTTAGTTTTTCAATTTCATGTCTTATAAGCTAGTAGATCTTACGTATTTTTCCATTTGGGAATTTCCCTACCTCGAGATAAATTTACCCTTGAGTTTTTTGGGCTTTATTTAACATATATCACAAGGGTTTATTTAAGAATAGTGTGCATATTTGTTTTACTACAGCGAGGAATACATTCAAATCTACATTTATTTTTACATAAGGGTCATTATTGTAAGTAATTACCTCCCAAACCCTTACGTAAATTTCTAGATTCGATTTGCAAGCTATATCTCTTATTTTTTGGTTAATATAGAATAAAAACTACAACCCCAACAAGTATTTATTTTGGTTGTAGTATTTTTGGGTTTTGACTCTAGGGGGATTCAACCCCAAATCTACAAAGGTAGTTTTCAGCCAGGTGGAAGTTATTGTTGTTACATATTTAAATACTATAGGGCATAGTATTCACTCATACCTTATTTCCCTATCTTTTCCACCCAAAGATCTATTCATCTAGTGTAATTATACACTTGTGGGGGGGCTCAAAAGGCCAATTTCCTTGTTGTTTTCTGGATTTTTTCTTTGTTTTGCAAGTCTGATATAAAAGGGAAGCAAGGAAACATCTCATTTCTAGCCACTCTATCCAAGGTTTAGATAGTACAAATCATTCTTAAGTGGTAAGAGTATTTAACCCTTCCGTGTGCATTATCTTAGCCAATATTTCGACGGATTGGGGTAAGTTAGCTTGTTGTTTTGTTGATTCATTTTCTACATTATCTATTAGTCGATCAAGTCAGTTAAACAGTGAATTCCTACATTCACCTAGTTTTTTTTGTTTAGGTATTGGTCCTTTGAGGTGAAGTGAAATTTTGTAGGAAGCCTCTCAAAGCCTCATAGTGTAGGAGTTTGGCTCGAATAGGGAAGGATAGGTGTTGTGGTGACATTGGACACCTATCCCTTGTGTTGCTGCCCTATTATCTTGAGGACCTTGGCATGCTACTAGTTTGGTCGATAACATGTACCATCAATGAGCAAGATAACTATCAAAGTTTAATTCTACATAAATGAACAAGATGCTAATATAATTTCCAGCATTTAATTGTTAATTGCCACTTTCGATTAATAAGTGTTTTCTTAACTTTAAATGCATAAAAGGGAAAAGGAAAATAAGCATAAATAACTCTGGATTAATGAAAAGATCATCACATATGATTGATGTCCTAACTTTAATTTTTAAACCACTTACTTAGCAATGTATGAAATGAAAATTGTGAAGAATGTTGAAGTAAAAGATGTAATCAATAGCAGTAAACTTTAATGCCCAAGAAAACTTTTAAAGATGAGAAAACTTAGTTAATGTGTGTAGCAAATACCTCTAAGAAAACCCTTAATTAATTTATGCCAAAACTGAAAAAAAATAATGTGAAAGTGTGCATGTCCATTAAAGATCTTAGTCACTTATTAGATCTAATAGATAAGCATCAAAGAAAAAGACCCTAAGTAAATGAAAAAGAGTTAATTACTTGTGAGGTTATATTGCTCAATTAATAAAAGACTTGTGCTCAAGTGGCACTAAAAACCCTAGTCGATTTATCTAAAGAGATGAAAAAACCTTTAAGCGAGATTGAAATTGACCTACTCAAGTTATTTAAGATTTATTCACAAGTTAACCTACACTTAAGCTATGATCTAGTTAATGATAAAACTTTATAAACCCTAAATCATAAAAAAAAATGAAAAAATTATGGAAATATTTAAATGATGTTTGAGAAACCATGATGAAGATGTCTTACCATTGGGCATGGAGTCCTTATACTTCCTAGCAATGCTTCCCCTTCCTCCTAAAAAAGTGAAGTCTTCTAACACCAATGAATGAGCATAGAAGAGCATCAAGCTACAACAAGAGCCTTAGAAACCTTTCAAGGATGGTTAGATTTTAAAGTAGAATCAAACCCTAGGTAATGAAAGACATACTTGAGGGTAACTTCCTTTAGACACTCAAGTGTGATGTTGTTGCACTAGTGAGCTCACTTGATCATCCCTCCATATCCAAACCTTCTCTTCCACTTAACCGATCAGATGTACACACGATTTCTTCTGACAGCTTTACAGTGGTATATTAGCTCATGTGCCCTTCGTCTTATATGTGCTTTACAAATGGTACTTCATGATGACTTTACTTCAGTTCATGCGCTATGATTTCATGCATTGGTTACTTGCCTAGATGTTGTGTGATGGTTTATAACCTTGTCATGAAAGTGATGCATATTGGTATGAACTGGTAACTCTTCTTAAAGTTAAATGCTTTATTATTTTGTCTTGCATTACCATGGGGGGACATAATTGTCCTTAGCAAGGTGTCTCATGTCCTGGGCCACATAGTTCTACTAGTGTCTTTAGTTGAATAGTGTATCCCATATCCTAACCATGTCTAAGAATTTTTCATCTTGTCCCTTTCACTACTATCCCATTCATAAAAAATATACACTTCCCGCTTAACTTTTCAAATGTCATCCAACAAGGTCTAGTGAAGAACATTGCAAGCCCAAGCAAAATAAAGCTGAAATAGCTAGAGGTGATGAGACAAAAATAAAAATGAAATAAAATGATAAGCTAGATCTCTACCACTTCATTAAAAAGGCCTAACCCCCAAAGTCCTATGCTAAAAAGGAATTATCTAAAGAAAAGGAGTAAAAAAAATCAAAGAAAATAAAGGGGATGAATAAACAAAGAGCCGAAGTGGTAACTCTAGGCAAATAAGCTCCCTCTTAAAGGTTTTACAAAATAAAGCGAAAATTCCTAGCCAAAAAAGCTAGTTGGACTAGTTATAGACCTCAATTCATCAAAAAATGGCTTTGAGGGTCAAATTCATAAAGTTTTCCCTTCCCTTTCCATTAATTAATCATCATTTACCTATGCCTAACTAAGTCACTTAGGAAATACTTGTCCTAGGCATTAACACACTCAATAGAGGTAAGGTTGGCCTACCATGCTAGACTTGGGAAAAATTATAAAGTTAATTGATATTATGAAGTATTTTATAGTGATTATTTGATGTGATGTTGCCTAATGACTTGTGTTGAGAAGATTGTCTCATCATTATAAGTGGGTCTCCTCTACATTGGGATTTGTGCACATTTCCTTGGGGTTTGTGTCACTGTCCTGGGATCTGTAATAGCACAGTGGATGATGATGAAGACACCATTTCATCATACATCATTGTCACCTTGGTTTCTTATACACTTTCCATTTTATGGAGTACATATGGACTTTACAACATTATTTCCTAGCACATATGGGGGCCGAACCCCTTTCTCTCTCTTCATTCTCGCATGTGTGAGTTAATTTGATGTATTTTGGAGCTATATTGTACTTGTTCACACGTGTGGACACATTTTGGATCTGTCATTCACTCACACATGCCTCTAGTACATTGTATAAGGGGAGAGCACTTCATCTTGACTTTTCCCACACGTGTGAGTGTTTCTAGAGGAGCATTATTTCTCTCTCTTCACTCCACACGTGTGGAAGGAATTTATTGTACTTTTTTATAAGTTAGTTGGTGGAGCACTTGACTTTGGGAGCATCTTTGACTTCACACATGGAGTGCACCTCTCTTTCTCTCTCTCATATCACACGTGTGGGAGTTTGTTGGATTTTGTTGGATTAGTTGATGACTCGTCTTGTTTATTAGATACCACTTGTATTGAGCGCATGGTATTGTTTAAGCCCATGGATTGTATTTGATGGTATTGGAGATTCTCTCACCTATAAAAAGGGAGCACTCCTCTCATTTTTACTTGTTGGGAATAAAGTGAGAAGACTTCTTGGTTGTTTTGTGCGTGAGATATTTTATTTCTTGGTGATATTTTCCTAGTTTTTTCATTGATGATAGGAGTGTTGAGATTTCTCAAGTATCTAAAGAGTTTGTGTCTAGAGAGCTACAAGCAAGCAAGGTATGACTAGGAGTTCTATCTTGTTTCTTGTATTCAATTAGATTTATTTTGTGTTATTAGGGATGAATGCCTAAGGTTTTATCTCTTTAACATAGAGTTGATCTCGTTTCTCTTTCATTAACTAGGGTTTGATTCTACTTTTAAGATCTAGCCATCCTTGAATGGTTTCTAAGGCTCTTATTGTAGCTTGTTGTTCGTATACACTCATTTATTGGTGTTAGAAGACTTCACCATTTTTAGGAGGAAGTGGAAGCATTGTTAGGAAGTATAAGGACTCCATGCCCAATGGTAAGGCATCATCATCATGGTTTCTCAAACATCATTTGAATATTTCCATAATTTTTTTTATTTTTTCTTATGATGTAGGGTTTATAAAGTAAATGTAAGTGCCAGAAAATAAAAAAATGTAAATGTGATAATTACTCTAAACAATGAATTTCTTTCTTAACCTGTAAATAACATAGTTAGTAAAGGCTTATTGAAAATCCATCCTCGATACGAATTTTTCGAGGCTCAATTTGGCATTTTATTAAGCTTATTTTTTCTTGAACAAATATACTAGGGTTTAGATGCTTTCCAAGTTTTACTTCATCAAATAATGCTAAACCCTCATCTGGGACTTGATTAACTCACACGAATTCATTTGGGTATGTGGTTTAATTTGATTTTGGTGAGCATAATATTTTGGGAATAGAACAAGTTTAAAATATCTTTGAAAACACAATCAATTGGCTCTTTCTTGGTATATTCATGATTCATATCTTACCCCAGGCTAAATCGATACTAAATTTTCTGGAGCATTTCCATTAATTTGATTTTGGTGAGCATAATATTTTGGGAATAGAACAAGTTTAAAATATCTTTGAAAACACAATCAATTGGCTCTTTCTTGGTATATTCATGATTCATATCTTACCCCAGGCTAAATCGATACTAAATTTTCTGGAGCATTTCCATACTTAGTCACATCGTTACTTGAGCTCTAATCTTCACATTTTGCAATGGTAATGGTCGAATTGACATGGGATCTAATGGCTTAAGAGATTAAATATATTTATGTGTCTCCTTCACACATTGCAAAGTTAACTTTGTTGGAATTTCTGTCACACACATTTAAAGATTTATGCTACAGCAACTTGGTATTATTTCTATGGTGATGAACTTGCTTAATGAACCTTTTGAATTTCTGATCTGCAATTAAATCTTTTGGTTCAGTAACAGTAAATGTCGCATATGGTTGTCTTGGTATATGCTGGAGTTTCTTTCATTTTACAGTTTATTTGAGTTCACATTTTTTAATCATGCTTTGATATAGCACACTCATTTGAAGTGGGATCAAATATTTAAAGTCTGGAATATTTGTGACAGCGCTGCCATCATTCTCAATAGTTGAATGCTTTTAATGTCAGCTTTTTTTATGCTAAGATCCTATGTCTTAAATGAGTGAATGTATGCTGTCCTGTCATGAATTCATCTAGCAGAATGGTTCTCAGTTTGTCAATACAATAATTGTGCTCACTTTGCAAGAAAAGGATTGATGGTTGTGTTCCTTCAATTCTGTCTCATAACACATTTAATCTCACATTTCTGCAGTTAACACAGCACTTTCGCCTGACAAAGTTTATGGGCCATGGCATGATGTTGATTTCACAAGAATCATTTATCTCAAGATTTATCTGCGCTTGGATAACACTGTTCACTTTACTATTTGAGCACTTTATTTTTGCAACAATCTAATTCTCTTTTGAAGCAATAATGAACTATCTTGGTATTTGATAATGCTATATGATTATAAGTTGGATGGTTGTTATTCACATACACTTGTTTTGGCATTTATATGGTGGTGAACTCCTACAGATCATTCTATCTTTCATGCTTCAAATTCAATTAAATACAAGGAGAACAGTGTTCCTTAAATTAAATTAAATGTGTCTTGAGGGGTCTTGCAATCACATAACTTTGGCATTCATACCACTCTTTAATAAGCAATTCAGACTTCACCAAATTTGCAAATCCACTTGGAGACCCCCCTCTTGGGCTCGAGACCCCACAATTAGCTCCTACTCCTAGTCTAACATGTCCAAATTTGGGCATCTTGGACTAGTAGTGTGAGCTACTTGTGAGTTTGTTTCGAGAACTTCCTAGAGTTGCACCCTTCCTAAGTAAGTGAGTTAGAGTCAACTTGAGTTAGTCCCTAATCCTTGTTATAACAAATTTTGAACTTAAGTTGACATAGGGATTACCCCCTAGGCCTAGGTTTACCTTAGCCTAAAGTGTGGGGCAAAGCCACTGAGCTGATAGTGGGTGGTTTGCCTGGTAGTTCCTCTAGGCTCTCCCACTGAAGTTAGGACTTTCCTTCCTGGGGTAGAATTTGAGAGATAACACTTCCCAATCTTCAAAATGAAACGTTGATATGAAATCTGAAAAATATATCACATTCATACATTTTCATACCAAAGGAGTTACCAGATCAGAAAACCAAATCTTCAACCAACTCCATCTCATCACATCATTGTAACCAAGTCTATTGAATCTAGAAAAGGGACTTTATCCCTGACAACAGTGCCAATTTGTTACCTCCTAGATATACACATAAGATAAGCCCAGTCATTCAAAGCTCAAACCTTAGGGGAACGTTTGGAAGTTCTACCTACTGTCACCTTAGTAGAACCTCCCTTCACTTTAGCCCTGTTACCCCCTCATGCCCAGGGATAACTAGAGGAGATCATGTCTCATGGCCCACAATGGAGACAATGATCTTGACCATGATGATGATCAGCTTGTCCACAAATACTAGCCTAGCAGCGCCCCTCAAATTTTCTTTTCTACTTTAGATCAGCCAAGCTCATCACATCTAGTCAACTCAGTGCATGGGAGATGGTAAGCTAGTGTCACTGTGAGGTATGTCAGTCCTTCTTTCATGTGAAGCGTTGTTCTTAATTTACTAGGCATGTGGATGAGGATCATTGGTTGAAGTTGGGTAATGGATCACTGGCTCAAGAAGTTATGTTTGTAGCCTTGTTTCACCTTGGTGGCCAACTTCTATGCCCTAGTCCCCTGTTATCACTGCCCAAGGAAAAGGGATATTGTTGGTGGCCCTCACAAGGGTAACATTATGTTCCCCACTATACTTAAAAATTTCCATCCTGGAGCTTGTCACAGTGTACTAAAATTTGATAATGGGTCATAGTCCATTCTCTCGTGAGAAGAGGGGTTGAAGGCCCAAAGGTTGATTGCAGTTGTTGCTAAAAGAATAAAATAATGATGTTAAAGAAAGAAAGGAATGATAGCAAAGGACTCTCAAACGTCAGTCCAAATTTGAGCTCTACCCTTTCCGTGCTCACCCCGGTCCCAAGCAATGATGTTATAGCTTGAAACCTTAAAAAATGGGACTTGCAAATATGATAAGAGGACAAATAAGAAGGAAGATAAAGGGGTTTGGAAAAAATAGCGCTTAGAAGGTGGTAACTCAAGAGAAAACACACCCTCCAAAAAGGCGCTCATAGAAATGGATTAAATGACACCATAAGCCATGAAGTAAGCCCAACATGTACCACTATCACACTTCTCATAGAAATGGATTAAATGACACCATAAGCCATGAAGTAAGCCCAACATGTACCACTATCACACTTACTCTTGAAGGGTTATTTTCTTTCAGTTCTTCCCTCATGACCTATCCCTCTCCCTGGGTCTTTTCTTTCACTATTTTGGTCGGCACACCTAATAGGGTTTGATGAAGGCCCTCCCATATTCAAACTTTCCAACTTACATAAAGTCATGATCCTATGTGATACTTGAAGGGGATGCTAAAGTGAATTATGCATGTGGCTTATATCTTAAGTAACAACTTACTTTGCATGATTTAAGGACTAATATATCTTATGAGCATTGGTTTACTTAATTTTATATTATGTTTTGATTTGGATGACCCTAACATGGTTCTTTGAAGAATGCCCCAAGCTTTCACCCAGGACGTTGTTCCTTTATTGCAAGATTTGGCACATGTGATGCAAAGCAATGAGTTACCCAGTGACTTGACACATTTAGACATGCACTCTTACATCTTCAGGACCTTGGACGATGGATAGATGGGCTTAATTTTGACAAATTTGGTCATGGTGGAAAAAAGATGGGTAGAAATCCCACACCCTAGGCTCTACACCCCAGAGGATATCTTGGACTGGATGGAGGACATTGCATAGGGAGATGATTGGAGAAAACCCAAGGATGATGTACAACCTTCTCCTCTTTGGACGCCACCATTTGCACCTTGTACGTTGGGCATTTATAGCATGATATCATGCTAGGGTTTCATGGATGATGATGGGGTTTGCAGCCATTTGGATGCCATTGATTATTTTGAGATGGATGTAGCATTCTTCCACCACCACAGCACCTCAGACGATGACATGTGGCCTTGGAGAGGCTCTCCTAGCCCATTAAGTTATGATGTCACCACACATGTGGCCATTCTTATAGTATTTTTGCATATTTATCATTTGTAAAGGAAAATTAAAGGGGTCAACCCCACTTGAAGAGACATGACTTTTCATATTGTGACTTTTGGAGTGCTAGGGTTTTCCTTATAAATAAGGATAGCACTCCATTCATTTTCATCATCATTTCTCTCACACTTGTGGGAGGGAAACTCTAAAATGTTTGTTATTTTCTCTCTCTTGATCTCTTGAACTCATGTGCTACTTTGGAGAAGGATATTTTGTGGATGTGTTTTCTTTCTTGGATGGTTTATTTCTGCAACTAGGATTTTGGATGGTCTAGAAACTTGGAGAAGTAAGTAATTTATGCAATTTCATGTCTTGTGCTAATGTTTAAGGTGTTGATTACTATCTTGTTGCAAGTTTATTTGTCTTGTTGAAACCCTAGGAAGGAAACATAATTGCTTCTCTTATTCACAAAGTTTTATTGTCCAAGTATTGTGAAAGAATTATTTGCTAGGGTTAAGAACCTAAGGCCCAAAAGTGTTTGCACTTTAGGGTTTTAACCTTAGTCTTTGATCCTTGACCTAGTGGAATAAGAAGAAGGAAAACGACACCTGGGGCCCAAGAGCGTTTGCACCCTAGGAACCATTTTCTTCAAGGTCTAGTACCAAGGCCCTAGAGTTTTTTCACCTTAGGGTTTAGACTTAATCCTTCTCATTTCATCTAGTTCAATCTTCAAGGTTGTGCATGTTTGGCTCCATAATCCCAAGAGGACAATGACACTAGTCTAGAGTTGTTATTATGGTTAAAGTAGCATTTAAATTTAATATTCTCTCTCTCAAACATCCCACTAACTTTTATAACCCTAACTCTAGCAAACAAACATTATTTATTGTTGTTGTTACAAAAGTTTGCTACAACCACTGAAATTTACATTAATTTGTTGCATACATACTTGGAAAAGTGGCTTAAGTGACTCAGAAATTTCATCTAGCAATTTGACAATATTGTACACGATAAAGGCTTAATTTTCATGTTATTTTGCTACATTTATGAGCATTATTTCTTGTTTTTGTTGCAAAGTATTAGTTATTGTTGTACAACTATTTATTGTTGTAATTTGCAACATCCAATGCAATATTTTATCATCTAGTGTCTAAGAGGTCATTATTGGGCTAGACCTAACCATCATGTGACCAAGATAGGGGGTTGTAGGCTTGGCTAATCTTGTTATTTAATCCCTTGAGGTCACCAGGGAAGCCTCCCTTGTGGTGGGCCTCCTTCCATCACTAAAACAAGGGAAGTCTCTACTTAGGTGACAAGGGTAGATTCTTCCAATTGTTACACAAGGTTGGGATCTTGTGGAGGGATTTGCACAAGTACAAATCCTATGATAATATTTTGGCGTTGTTTCCGAGGAGGATTGAGTCAATCTCCCTAAGACATTTTTCTAGTAAACTTATCATGAATCTCGTATCTCAAAGTTTACATGGTGACTCTATTGAAGGTAGAATCCCTCACTTAACTTTGACGATCCTAAAGGGACCATCTAGCGACTCCATTGATATATTTTGAGGTGTCTATAAGATTGCATTTTCCCAAGTAATGGAATTATGGCGTCTTTTCCTTTTCATCAAGTGTTTCCATCCATTGATTTTTAAAGCATCCATGGATACCCAAACAAGTTTAAGGAAGGATGGTCAGAGAACTTTCCAAAATTTAAAGGATCGATCATTGCTCATATTGTAAAGTTCTTGAAGTATATACAAGGAATGGTGGAATATGAGGATATACAAACAATACGGTTTATATGTTCTCTATCGTTTGAATTGAAAGATTGGATCAAAATTTGTTGCAAACCAAAAGGCATATCTTCCCCCATAGATCTCATTACCATATTTCTTGAGTATCGGAGCCCACACTCTCAGACATATGAAGTCACTCTTCAAAAAGTCGCGGTGGCCCTTGAAGAAGAAGGATTCTTCTCTGACTTTCTCATAGAAGACCTTGGGAATGCTCATCCACAAGAATATAAAGAGTTGATTGAGGAACATGACCCTCCAGAGGAGATTCATGAAGGATATGACCAAATCCTTGAGGAGGAGAAAGAATCACCTTGTGATTCCATGAAATAAGATGGAAATAATACATTGGAATTTGCTCCACCAATTGAAGAACAGTGGGAAGAATTCTCTCGAAAATTGAAGGAAAATATTAAAGAAGATAAGAAGTTTTGTAGGAAATTGGTTGATCGCTACAAAGATTTACAAATTTTGATTGACCTGTGTGCACTAATGCGAGGAGAGTATGACCTCATATTGGAAAGCTATGAGAAATGTCTCAATGATTCGATGGAGAAAGAACTCACTAAATCATATTGTGGGGTAAAGACATTATGTGCCAGCATACGATAGAAATATGATCATCCTTGGGTTTTATCCAAGATATTGGAGTTTGATATAGGCGAAGGGGAATGCAATGGTTCATAAGAAGACATAGATCTCGACGAAGTTCACCCTCCTAACGATCAAGTGAACAATGAAGAATTTGTTGACGAAGAACTCCCATATCTTAAGCATGCCTTGGATGAGAGTCTTGAATATCACACACCTCTAAAGCAAGAACCTCAGGAAGATATTTATGAGGAGGGTTACCAAACTCTTGAAGAAGAGAAAGAATCACCTCGTGATTCCATTGAATACAACGAGGATGTGATTAAAGAATGAGAGCCTGAAGAGGTGGCTCATGAAAATTACCAAATACACAAAGTGGAATATGAGCTTCCTTGTGAACTTGTTGAAGAACACTTTGATGAAGCACACCATGAAGAACCAAACCACAGAGAGGCCCCTCATGAAGAAAAGAAATCGATAGTTTCTCCTCTATCTGATGAAGATGAAGACATCCAAGCTTCCATTCCTCCTGCACATGAAGAAGAGAGCATGGTAAGTTATACTCTTTTCCAAGTTTTTTACGTTTCTTCATTTCATGATTTGGAGAATGTAGAGGTTCTAAAGGAACCCTTGGATGCATTAGACTCTTCATGCTATAATAAAGGTGATGATGCAATTAAAAATATTGATGATTTTATACATATTGGGAGACAAAGATAGGATATGAATTGTTTCAATTTTGATTGAGATCCTATCTACGATGTTGAGGGTTTTCTTCAGAGAAGGACCATAGAATTGTTTCCTTTAGAAAAACCATATGTATATGCTAATAATACATATGTTTGGAAACTTGAATATGACATGATCACTAACTTATTCCGACCACCTAGGGAAGACTTATTGCAGCACTCTCATGATTTTTCCCGGTCATATCTTGGAAGGCTTGATACATGTTCTTTAGAACACTTGGATTTATTTTGCGAAGAAGATTTTCAACCACCTTTATGCTCTAACTTTGATGAAGATGAGGC
>CBVK0101531787.1:0-10464 GCA_900067695.1 Picea abies | reverse complement strand
CATAATGGTCCTATAATTAGAGGGAATGTTTCTATCCCCATTTTTAAAAACATGAACAATGAGGCTTTGCATGCAGGGTTTAGGGAATCCTTGGTTGAATGATAAATTGAATAGATTGTGTATGTGAGGGATGAGGATATGCCCTCTGATTTTAAAAATTTCAACTTGGTATCCTTCAATGTCCTTAGCTTTCCCATTTTCAAGTTGCTTAACCATGAAATCTATGCCACCCAAAGAAAAAACTTCATCCTCTATAGGGACAATAGAAATGGTGTCCATGGAATTAGGGAACTCGTAAATACTTTTAAGGTAGGAAATCTAAGTCCCTTAAGGGAATCATATTATTTTCTTTAATAATGCATATTAGAATTTGTCTCTAGAACTTCTTAGGATCTAACTTAGAAAGCTGTGAAAGTTACTCTTGCATTTTATTGATATAGTACCTTTTTTTCCTTTTAATTAAGGATTTGTACGTATTGATTTTACCAAGTTTTAAGGAGTCATTATAAACATCCCTATATATATATATATATATATATATATATATTATTGAAAAAATATTGTAATATATGTATGATAAATATTGAATTTTATTTACACATACAATTATGTATATTATTAATAATAAAAATACAAAATGTATTTTAATGTATATGATTAATAATAAAAGACAAAACGTATTTTAATACATAAAATATGATATAATAAATATTATCGCAATGAAGAGATATTAACATTTTGTAATAAGACTTTCTACATGGACAAAAAGTATTCTAATGCACGACACATGAAATATGATAAATATTAACGTAAGAAGGAGACTTAAAATGATAAGCTAACAATTAAATGAAATATTATTGGAAAGCTATCAATGGATGGAAAATATCAAGTTGAAATCCACGAGATTAGCGTATGAAAAATATCAAGTTGAAGTCAGTGTTTAGGTCACTGAAAATGAGATGTACTTGATAAGAAGACGATAGTTTATTCCTGTTTTAAGTCATCATTTTCATATTAATAGTGCCATACTTTTAAATGCATGGAGTTATTGGGATGGGGGTGATGTTGGGAATCTCCCCCTCCCCATATATTCATGGAATTCCATGAGGCTATGAGGTTCCACAAGGATATGGGGAGGGGGAGATGTTCAACATTCCCCCCAATCCTCCTCATAACTTTCTGTATTTTTTAATGCATGGAGTTACGGGAAGGAGGCCGACACCCAAAATCGTCCCTTCTCTATATCTTCATGGAATTGCATGAGGATATTCTTCATTTCCCCACTCCCCATAACTCTATGAATTAATAATTCATGGAGTTATGGGGAGGGGAGTAATGCCCAACATCACCCCTCCTCATTTTTTATATATTTTTTTGTTTTCTTAATTAATTTACTTAATGTTTAGGTTATGCATTTTGTTTTTGGTATTTTCATATTTTTTAAATTTTTTTTTGTGTTTTTTTTTAGTGAATTATTGTTGTTTTTAAAAAAAAATTTGAAAAACATTATTCTAAAAACGTTTTTATTAATTTGTTTTTGTTTAAAAAATATTTTAAATTAAGTTTTTTTTAGGGTTTAAAAAAACAAAAAATCATTTTTTTTATTGTCAAGTTTTTTTTGGGAAATTTTTCTTAAAAAAAAATTAAAGAAAACCAGATTATGTTTTTTTTTTTTAAATAAAAATTGCATTTTTTTTTCATTTTTTTAAAAGATGTTTGCAAAGTTTTTTTTCCCATTATTTTCTTTTTATAAAAAAATAAAATTATCTTAATAAATAATTTATGAAGTAACAATTTAGGAGTCTTTTTTGAGGTTTTTATGTATGATGGGAGAAGTCGTCTATGCCATGATTTCAATTAGGTCTTAATTTCAACTACAAAAAAAACCGATGCTAGTAGGTAACATCCCTTTTCGATTTAAGGTTCAATTTTAACATTTCTGTCTGCAATGGTATCGATTTTCAAGGTCACATTTTCAAGCAAGTCGTAATTTTAACTACCCAAAAAAAAGGGTGCTACCAGTAGTGCCACTTTTTGATTTGGGGATTGATTTTTGTGTTTTTGACCCAAAAATGTAGATTTTTTGGGCCAGAGTTCTCATTTTGAGGTCATAGTTCTCGTTAAGTTGGTAATTATGTTCTGAGTCACTTCTACAAAAACATGCTATGTGCCCATAGTTGTTGCACTTATAACATACAACATTGTAATCAAATAATGGAGGAAATGAATTATAGTTTCTATTTGAGAACCCATAAGTTCTTCTATTTTTGTTCCATACATGATTATTTCTTGCATACACTCTACAATCTATTGCTTTATTACCAAAGTGATTGGAAGAAAAATAATAACCAAGGAAAGAGTTTTGGTATTGAGTTGTGTGAGGCCATCTTGGTGGGAAATATTTTCGGAATCTGTCCTTATTGTCTTTGGGAGGAATGTTAATTTTCTGTGGAACGTCAATTTCTCTCTTCCCATTGTCTTTGTCACTTATGGAGCTTTTGATTACATCAACATAGATTTTAGATTTTCCTTCATGTACTTTCTTCTGTGGCTCCATAGATTTTGAATCTTGTTTGGTGGTCATCTAACTCTTATCACCAAGACTAGTTTTAATGAGTGGTGATCTTTAACATTTGATGATATCATCTAAGATTTTAGTGCTCTTTTCAAACTTCAAGCTTCTATTCAACTGAGCAATTGACTTCTCCAATTCATTTTCTTAAGGAAACAATTTCAACTTCTAGTTTCTTGCATTTTCCTTCCTTTTCCTTCAGTTGGATTCTCGTCACTTCTTCCATCCTTTTTTCCTCTTCTAGTTGAATCTTTAGGTTGATAATACTCTTCTTAGTTTCTTTAAGTCTTTGTGAAATTTTTTTATTTTACATCACGATCCTCCTCTTCATATTTATGCAACTTTTCCTTTTGTTTCAAATTCTTTTTCTTAAGCTTATTTATTTCACTTAAGGCCCAAATGAGTTCTTCTTCAAGATATATGTTGGTGCAAGGTTGATACCAGGGTTCACTAAGATTTCCAACAAAAGGCACCACTGTAATCTAGCAAGGCTGACATATTCATCCTTCCATAAGGGAAAGAAGTCTAACCCGAGGCATAGCCAAGACTTGGATGATGAAGTGAGTTAGGGAGAATGCAACATCATATTTATATGAACACTAATTAGAGCCACACAGTAGATCCCAAAGACATACACAGATAGTGATCAAATACTAACCAAACAAGAAAGAAGTAATAGCATGAAAAAAACATAGATTCATATACATCATGATAGATCAACAAGAATAATAATTTCAGGGCCCAAAATAGTCCATTATATTATCATCATATCCCTTAAATATCGTGCAATAAATGTATTTCTCATGCAATATATTTCGTAATGAGATCTAGCCCCAAATACCCATTACAGACTCAATACTTATTGTGCAAGCATAGTACTATCAACAAATCCTATTGCAATAATTTATCAAGACTGACTCGATCCCAAACCAACCAATAGTAGTAACAATATATATCTCATGTGTGCTTCATTAACCGCTTCCTTGTCGCTCTTCCTTCCTATTTATACTTTTCTCTTGGCCACTTATTGGATTTCTTGTTCTCCTATTTTTTCGGCTTTTCCCTGTTGCAACTCGATTCTCTTGGCCTTTTTCATCGCTGGTCTAGCTGCCGCTGGTGCATGACAATTTTGTATTTCTCTACTATTGTTACACTTTTATTTATCTCTCCCTTATTCTAAATATTTTCCAATGCTTCTTTATCTTCTAGCTGGAATACATCATTTTCCCCAAAACTTCAACATTTCCAAAAATGGAGGGCCCAACAATATACTTCCGCATTTGTTTTATCATTTTGTTCCTATTCTGAATCCATCATTTATTTCCCTTTGTATTCATTTTCTAAAGTATCATTTTTTTTGGTTATTGCTCTCTCTTCCTACACTTGGGCTGACCCAGGTTTCCAACAAAACCCTCTAAAACTATCGACCCTCCTGGTAAACCGGAAGGCAACATAACACACATAATGTACTGTGCAGTTTCACCCAAGATATTTATATGTGTGACTGCAAATATCAAGTGCTTGTAGTCTAGGAAAGAGTGGGGATCTGGGATTGCATTTCTTCTTCTTAGGCCTTGATCTGGTTGTTCTTTCTATTATTCTCAAGATTCATTCATATGTTAATTCTATGCATGCATTCTAACAGATCTAACAAAAGAATTCATTCATCCATTCATAGTTTAACTATTGACAGAAAGTAACTCTAAAACTATCGACCCTCCTGGTAAACCAGAAGGCAACATAACACACATAATGTACTATGCATTTTCACCCGAGATATTTATATGTGTGACTATAAATATCAAGTGCTTGTAGTCTAGGAAAGAGTGGGGATCTAGGATTGCATTTCTTCTTCTTAGGCCTTGATCTGGTTGTTCTTTCTATTATTCTCAAGATTCATTCATATGTTAATTCTATGCATGCATTCTAACAGATCTAACAAAAGAATTCATTCATCCATTCATAGTTTAATTATTGACAGAAAGTAAATACGAAATAAAAAATACACATGACACAATTTTTACCATGGTTCATCCTCTCCTGGGATACATCCACAAAGATCTGTCTTCTTAGGATCTTTATTATGCTTGTTGTGATTAATGGTGATGCGTGCATTATAATTCCTATCATACAATCATGAATAGGGTTCCACAACCTATGTGAGGTGGACTATATCACACCAGGATCCTTAGCCTGTGATCTAACCCTCAAGATGTAGCTACCTTACTCTCCTACAAATAAAAAAATTACAAAAATGTATCACAAAAATCCGAACAGCTACTTGGAGCACACTTCGACCTACAATACTCTCTCCTTTCCCCAAACCTGACCTAGACCTCCTAGGTTCTTATTTATATTGTTTTACAATATCATTGGCCATTACAAACTCTTTCCAAAAACCTAACCATAACATGGTTAGGTTTTCCTTCCTGTGCTTCTTGCATGCTTTCCTCCCTTGCATGCAAATTTCCCTCACACATGTTTCTTTTCCTTCCAGTTGTGTTTTTCCAAATTAAGCTTTACTTTCCAAAAATGGACTTTTCCTCAAAATTGGCCTGCACCTAACAGGCCCCTAACAATGACATATGTCTGATACCGAGCCACCTAGGAAGTGTACACTCCCTAAACAACCTCTGCTATGGAACTTGTCTACAAGTTCCCTTCCTCTTTCTTGGACCTGGGCGGCATTTTATGTGAGTGCTTCTAATGCTTGTGCTATGATAACCTCCTATATCATTGTTGCACACTCTGTCTATGCTTGCACCATGTTCTTCTTCTCCTCCTCAAAGTGCACAATCATATGCACTGCTTTCTCTTGAACAGGTTCCATCTGCACATGTCTTTCCTGCTTCTGCGTCTGTGCTGCTTTTAACTCTACCTGTAAGTTCTTCATATATTGTGTTTCTTTCAGATTCTCTGTGATACTCATTATCTTCTGCCTCTGCTTGAGGTCTTGGATTGTTGCACTTACTTTTCCTTCTTCCTGGTCCCATTGATGGACCTACTCATCTTCCTCAAGTGCTTTCCAAAGTTGGATTGATATGTCAAACAATTATGCTTTTGCACTGACTTGTTTTTCCCTCTCATCGATTTGTCTTGCAACTTCCTGTTTCCTCCACTCCTTCACCTTCAGGGGAGTCGTGGGGTTGAGTTTTTATTTTAATTACTTGATATTATGTTGGTATTGATCAATTGTCTATAAAATAAGATCGGTATTATCCATTGTACTTCTCTCTATTGCTTGCGCATTGTTCATGATTCAGTTGTATGTCATTGTTAATCCCTACTCTATCTTGTTTGCACGTTCTTTCTCCTCTTCTTTTTTTGTAGTCAACTGGTCACATGTGATTTGGAGCATATCTGCGACCCCTTTTCCCACCTCTATAGTTGTGGCATCTGCGCAGGCCCTAAACTGTACTTCCTGCATGATGCTGGCTTGTAGCCCATATAAATCCTTCATTGGAATGTGCACCATCACCATCTCAAGTTATTCTACTTCTTCTAGGGGTTTCTACACTGTCTCTTGATTGAATTTGATCATTTGACGCATTATGGTGAATGTTTCCCTACCATGGACAACAAACTGCATAGTCTCTTCACCCTCTTTCTGTGTAGATGGCCTTTATGTCTTCTCATGTGGCTATGCAATGGCCTGTGATTCTACCCAACTCCGTAGTTGATGAATTTTTTCATGTACCTCTAGGATCTTAGCCATAATCTATTCCCCCTGGGCCACTACAGTCCTGACCACTTCCTCACTTCTGTCTTGGACCTTATCTGCGATGATATCTACATCATCCCATGTGAGGGTGATATTAGGTTCCTCTATCTCGTACTTCTTCTTGTTTCTTGCATATTTTCCCTACGCGAGATTTCTTACTGTCTATGAGGGATGCACCCCCATTGTTATTCATTGGCTTGTTTCCTTTGGAGCTTGTGTTGTCTCCTTTTTCCTAGTCCATGGTTGACTTCCTATTCTTGCTACTGTGGGTTTTCTCCTCAACCTTTTTGGTACTGCACTACTCCCACTTGATAGGGTTCATATTGTTGTTGTCTTGGTGTTATCGACCAGACTATCTATTCAGGATGATGAGCCTGCTTCGGTTGCCTCTTTGGGCTTGGAGGCCTGCATCATTCCTATTGTCGTGGTTGGTTTTGGTATTGAAAACTACTACTGCACAGGCCAATCCTTGATAATGCACTCCACTTCTTCACTTTTAACTCAATATTACATCTTTAGCCATACCTTTTTGGGATCCCTTGTGATTTGGATCCATATGTGTTGTTGGGATGCCTTGAATTTTTCTATCCCTTCTGTCTCATGTGCTGCCTCCATAGGTATGCGCCATATGTTTGATGTGTGCTGCTAGATTTCTTCTAGCATCATGGAAAACATAGTGTTGTTTTGCTATTGTGTCTTGTTATCCTTTGCTTTCCAAAGAGACTCGTACCTGGCCACGCAACATTTCCCCACTCTCTCTAAGAATGTAGAGAACTTGGGCTCCTGCCACCCTGCCAAGACTATTAGTATTATTAACTAAGAGTAATGTAACTCGTTTCCATTATCCTATGCATCATGGAAGTCAAGTAGGAATCGGTTCAGCAAGTACTAAGAATGTAGAGAACTTGGGCTCCTGCCACCCTGCCAAGACTATTAGTATTATTAACTAAGAGTAATGTAACTCGTTTCCATTATCCTATGCATCATGGAAGTCAAGTAGGAATCGGTTCAGCAAGTACGATGCCCAACTAAACATCATCCCCTTCGCGCACTGTTCTTCTACTGCGATCACATTGCATGAACATCATCAAGTACGATTCCCAGCTGAACATCATCCCCTTCGCGCACTGTGCTACTACTGCAAATTTTTCTTAGTAGCTTGCATGCCATTATTTTACTGGCAAATCTCGTCACATTTTCATTCATATATTTGATGATGATGCCTCTATTTCCCTTGGTCATGCTAAATTGCACCTTCACTTGTTCCTCTAGTTCTTTCTCACACACTTTATTTTCTAATAAGTCTTCCGGTGGAACATTGATTGTAGGAAATCTTGTTATCTTTGAAATTAAGGCCATGTTGACTTGTATTGGTCTGTCCATCCAAATAATGCCTCCATGGACCTCGACGAACAACTTCTTAATGCATAGACCAACATTCTTAACACGCCCAAAATATGGTATGTCCAAGAGGTTCATTATACCTGATTTATACATCCCTATAATCCATTGTGTGGACTCTAGCACTGGCCTTCTTAGGGGTCCAATATCCCCTACATTGATCAAACAATTTTCCTCATCTAATTATGGAAATTTTCTTGTGTCGTCCACCTCTCAGTCCACGTACCTCAACTTTGGTACCTTCCTCAACATGTCATCAAAAGTGGGGACTATGTTTGGAAGAAATGGAAGGGTGATTTCCATACTGTTAGGGGTCTTTCTTTTCTTCCCCACAACAGATGTGCCTTCCTCTGCTGCTTCTATGCCCTCTTCTTCCCCAATTGTCTCTGGTTTGTCGGTTATTTCCTTGACCAGTACTTCATCTTGTGCCTGGGAATATCGAGGTCCCACTATGTCATTCGGTCTCATAGGCGCCTTAGCGTCAAGGTTTGAACCCTCATTTCCAACCCCAAAGCTCTTCCCTATCACTCATTGCTATGTTGTAGGGAGTTCTTCCTTGAACTGCATCGGTCTAATCGATTATGGGTCCGATGTGGTCACATCATCAAGATCGATTGTATTCTCTAGCTGATGCATCCTCTCTATTAGGGTCCTATAATATAGTCATTTGTTCTCCAGTCATCTATTTTGGAATTTTTTCTGATCAGGTTGAATTTGCTTTCATGATAAGGTGCTCAAGGGTAATGGTCCAATGGTGTATCCAATGTTTCAAATAGATATCCAGGTATATCCAATGTTGTCACATGGTATCCAATGTTTCAAATAGATATCCAGGTATATCCAATGTTGTCACATGGTAAGTTTGAATGATGATACATCCACATAATTTTTTGAAGGTTTAAGAGTAGCACAATCAAGGATTTCATGAATTTGGCTCACATTTTAATTGTGGTAGAAAGTTTGATTTTTGGTAGCTAAAGGTCAAAATTTTATAACTGTTAGCTATCGAAAGTTGAAACTTTCGGTAGCTAAACGGTATATTCATGCATATCATATGTTTCCAACAACAATTGATATCTCCAGGGTTTAAAAAGGTCTTATCACTCCCATATCGACGATTGTACACAAGTCATGATTTGTTGATATGATTCCAAAACCATTTGCGGTTGTCATTTGTTTGATTTTTCAGAAGGGATTATAATTCGTTTATCCCTTGTGTTGAAACAGTTCTTAGTTTTTTTTCGGGTTTCGTCTTTTCACAAAACATGAATTTCATTATCAATCCCAAACACATGGCACCTTTTTCTCAAAGAATTTAATTATTTGGATAATAAAAGGAAAAAAAGCTTAAAAGAATTATAAGAATCCCAATGCCTTTTCTATGAAATTATTTAAATCATGATAAGTTTTAAAACTAATGGATTTAAGGTTAAGATTAAAGAATTTTCGGGATTCAGGGTTTGCTGAAAACATATTTTTCGATACAAATCAAATCGCAAAATCCCGATCCCCGATTTCACGAAACGTTGAAGTCTTAGTTAAAACACAGATTAATTAATTCTCTAATGTGAAAGGTTAAGGATTAAGATAATCATGTCGCAATTTTAGGATTTGTGGTCCAGTGATAACACATCTCCTGTCATCATGATTCCTGAAATCCTGAATCACGAAACCCCGATCCATAGTTCATGTTAAATAAAATTAACTATGTTTTGGCCTTAATCGTGATTAGTTAGTTAATTAAAATGAGTTTAAGTCCTGTCATTAAATTAACACATCGCAATTTCATGATTTTAGATATCGGATTTCATCGATGACATACTTCTCGACATCATTATTTCTGAAATCCCAAAAAACAAAGTTTTCAGTCTTAATCTATGATTAGCACTAATTAACCTTTTTCAAAAATAGGATTAATTATAATCATTCTTTTTAAGTTTCCGTTAATGTTTCGCTTTCTGATTAAGTAAAGTGTCCTGATTTTTCTTTAAAAATTTGAAGGTGCCTAAATACAAACATTGAATCTGTATCTCAAAAATATATCTTCTGCATTAAATGTCTTGAATTCTTGTCAGATGTGTCAATCCCGTCACTTTTAAAAGTATTCAAAGTGTGCATTTTAATGTCTTTGTTTTTATTTCATCAAGCACAAGAAACACTTAGCTGAGCTCGTTCATTCATTTTCTGTGACAGGTTTTCTTCATTCATTTTCTGTGACAGGTTTTCAATTTAACGTAAAGTCATGGCACTGAAAAAGGCACTGAAGAAGAGTGAAGATACACAGGAAGGAGATATCATCTCTGACACCACACAAAACGCTATAGAATCCATTAAATCTTGGACTCAAATATCTGAATTTCTGGAATATGAACTCTAGAATGCTCATCTTGATTTTGAGAATCATTGTCGAGACATAGCTGAATCAGAGCTTCATAAGATCGTTGCGCGCCCGCAGCTCGTGACATACAATGATATGATTAGTTGGGCCCTGGAAAAGGTCGATATCCCGATGAGGAGAATCTTAAATGATCAAGGATTTATCATCGGCTCATTCAGGCCGGAACACATACAAGTAATGTATAAACTCTCGCCAAATCCTAAACATACTTTTAATGCCAAATTTTTAGTAGAGTTTCAGAAGAACTAATGCATTGAGGCACATTAGACATATCCTGATATGATTAGAGAATGGGCGAGGTGTCCAAAAAAGTTTAGAGCTCATACCCATGGGATTTATGCTACAACATCCTTGAATGAATACATGGTATAT
>CBVK0101531782.1:0-15591 GCA_900067695.1 Picea abies | reverse complement strand
AGATCCAGGTGGATCTAGGGAGATCTGTTAGTGTCCGCACCTACCGATTTGTCCGATGACAACCTTTCTCTAGTGTCACTCAATCCTCTCATTCAATGCTTCTCTCCTCTGCTGCACTTCAATAATCTGAAAAATTCTTGTTTGCATGTCATTAGGTTCCTCCACTTCCTCCTGTAAAAAAATTAAGACTCGTAGACCAAGTTGAGTTGGAAAAACATCATCCACCCCATAAACTAGCTGAAAATAGGGAGGTTCCCAATGATTTCTTGGTGTTGATCCTGTCAGACCAAAAGGCATACTTAAGCTTGGAGTCCAAAGATTTTTTGTTTTCAGTCAACAACTTCTTGATGATCCTGATGAGGGTCTTGTTTGATGACTCAAACAACCTGTTTCCCTGTGGGTAATATGGTGTAGAATGTGTTAGTACAATGTTGTATTTCCCACAGAAGTTAATCATGGCCTTGGACTTGAATTATTGGGCATTGCCTGTTACTAATTTCTTGGGGAAGCGAAGCCTGGAAAAGATGGTTGTCTCTAAGAAATTTATGATCATCTTTTCAGTAGAATTCCTGATGGGCACATCTTCAATCCACTTTGTGAAGTAATCAATGGTAGTGAAAGTCCATGAGTGTTGTCCACTAGAATATGGGTTTATCTCACCTATAAAGTCTAGGCCCAATTTCTGAAATGGAACACTAGTAGTAATGGATTTTAGGGGTAGTGAGAGCAATTTTTGTTTTTCTGCAAATTTATGACATTCTTCACAAGATCTGACCGTGGAAAAACATTAGAAAAGATAGTGGTCCAGTAGTATCTGGCCCTCAGAATATTAAGGGTTGTATCTTTCAAATGTTGGTTTCCTCCACAATCCCCTCTATGCATATATTTTTTGACCTTTTTTTACTCATCCTCATCCAGACATTTCAGCAAAATACCAACAAGATCTTTCCATTATAAATTCTAGTTTATGATGCAAAATTTTATAGCTTTTAATTTAAGAGACCTTGGATTTCTGCAATTCTAGTGGACATTCTAGGTGCTGAAAGAAATAAACAACATATATATACCAGTGTGAAAGAGATTATTGATCAAGTATCTGGATGGTGTCCTTTCCAACCTACATCATTAAGGCATCTAATTGGTTGAAGTTATGGTGCAATTCCAGTTCTTTTTATTTTGAGTCAGATAATAGTTTTACAAGGCACTGCCCCTTAATCATCTTAGTGGGATTTATGTGTAGGTCATATTCTATAAATTTAAATATCCAATTTCCCCTCTTCCCTTCACTGTTTGGTTGAACAAGAATTTTCTTCACACTACTACTAAGAACATAAGCTATTATGTTGGAAAAATTCCACCAGAGCTCTACAACAAATTCCTGGTGTCAGAACACCAAAATCTCAACTGGTGTCAGGGTATTTTGATCATGTGGATTAAAGATGAATGGTGGGGAATCCTCACTGCAATCCAAAGGTATATTACAGGTGAATATTTTTTCCCCATTGTGCATTTTTATCACCTCTGTTTTATTATGCACTTAACTGGGGATAAATAATTAAACCTCCATTTTTTATTTGCTCAAAGTTTTAACAAAAATGTCTAGAAGGGTCCAGAGTCACCCCAAATATGCTCACAAAATTTATATCACCAGGGTTTGATAAATATCTTGGTACTCTTTTATTTGGATGAAATAAATATGCCCTGGAACTAATTTTTATAGTCTGTAGGGTTACAAGAAGAGGAACATGAAGTTGATCGATAGTCTGAAGAGAAAAGGGATGAGGATAACCCAGAAATGAGGGTTTCCCTTGAACCCAAGGTTTTCCTCATTTACAACATAATAGCTATTATGAACCATCAAAATAAATCTTCCAGACTTCATTTCCATCAAAATAGGGTGAAATTAGGTTCATATAAATGATGATGTTCTAGAAATATCAGTCAGCAAGTGCAGAAATCAGCCACTGGCAGACCAAGGAAATGAAGTCTAGAAGATGTATTTTGATGGCTCATAATAGCTATTATGTTGGAAATGAGGAAAACCCTAGGTTCAAGGGAAACCCTCATTTCTGGGTTATCCTCATCCCTTTTTTCTTTAGACTGTTGATCAACTTCATGTTCCTCTTCTTGTAACCCTACAGAATGCAAAAATTAGTTCCAGGGCATCTTTATTTCATCCAAATAAAAGAGTACCAATATATTTATCAAACTCTAGTGATATAAAATTCTATGAGCATATTTGGGGCAACTCTAGACCCTTCTAGACATTTTTGTTAAAATTTTGAGAAAATAAAAATGGAGGTTTAATTCTTTATCCCCAGTTAAGTGCATAATAAAACAAAGGTGATAACAATGCACAATGGGGAAACAATATTCACCTATAATATGCCTTTGGATTGTGGTGAGGATTCGCCACCATTCATCTTTAATCCACATGATTGAAATACCCTAACTCCAGTTGGGATTTTGGTTTTCTGACACCAGGAATTTGTTGTAGAGCTCTGGTGGAATTTTTCCCTTTTTGAACCATGTCTTTCCACTGATCGAGAGAGCGCATGCTACCCCAACGAAACATTATGTGATATGAATGGAGGTGTCCTCAATCTGGGTTTGAAACCCATCAAAATTTTGTGCAAAGAGCATGGCCACTCCAGTGTGGTTTCCTTCAAAGGAGCATATGAAATCAAACCACTTTTCCCTGATGAACACATCTCTAATTTTTGGAATGACTTCGAAGAGTTCAAGCCCCTGTGGATCTGTTTTGTTCAGTTTCCATCGATATTGGGGAGAAACCATCTACTTTCGACCACCTCTGCTGAAAATGCTGAGCTAGATGTAGGTGTTAATTTGATTTATTTTACCACCTACAGTGATAATTATCCACTATCCCACGATAATAAGAATTGAAGGCGCAAACCTGCATGATTCTAGCACAATTTCTCCAATGATGGTCAACTGATGCTAACCCTCATGAACATGAGTTCTTAGAAACATGCACATGCATGTGAGGCACCAACATAATATGATTTAAATTTAAAAAAAAATGAACAATAAAATCAACAAAACAACGTGTTTTCTATTGTTTGCAAGAATAAGAACATTCTTGCAATCTGCGTCTCTTTTGCATCAAATGCCTAGGTTAACCTGCTAACATCCCACTAGTGATAAAATAATGAAGATGCGTGTTATTCCATTCAAACCAAAACATGTATTAACCTTCCAAAGAGTAATAAAATGATGAAAAACAAAAGGAAGATGAGAACCAATCAAAATAACCCAACCCACCATTGAAAATAAACTAAGCAAGAATTTGGTTGATAGGTGGATGTGATGATGGAGGAAAAGCGAGAAGAGGTGCAGACCTAGGATTTAACACATTCAAATTATTCTTAAAACCCATTTTCTACCAACTATATTTCTTCCAAACGACAACTCAACTATATCCCAAGCGTCACTTTTATCCAAAGCCACTATTTCTTTAACCATGGCCTTCTGCTAGATTTTACCATCCTATGAATCCACTACCTCCCTAATATTCCTAAGATCATCATCAATAATAGATAAACCAAAACAAGAGATAAAATCAAGTGGAGTGTACCTTTTAGTTTCCTTATTTCCTGAACCGATCTCCTCAATAGTAGAGTATGTGGTTCTTCTTCTTCTTTTGATTCATGTTCTTTTGTCGAGTCATATTCTTCACCCTCCAACTCAAATTTTATCGTTTATGGTTCTTTCTCCTTTGGTAAGAGTTCCTATTTGGGAACATCTTTAACCTCTATAAAGAAAACATCCTGACTATAAATAGTCTTCTTAGTTTATGGGTTCCAAAGTTTATAGCCTTTTATACCATCTTTATAACCAATAAAGATACACTTTTCAGCTTCACTATTCAGCTTAATCCTATTTTGCTTTGGAACATGTACATAAAAATTACAATCAAACACTCTGAGATGTTCAAGAGAGTGTTTCTTACTATTCCATGCCTCATGTGGAGTTTTTTCCACCAACACTAATGAGGGTGATCTATTTACTAGATAACATGCATTACCCACTACCTTTTCCCAGAATTCCTCTCGTAACCCAACACCACTAAGCATGCTCCATGATTTTTCCAACAACATCATGTTCATCCTTTCTACAACCTCATTTTTTTGAGGTTTGTATGGATTAGTCTTCTTCCTTGCTATACAACACTTCTTACAAAATTCCTCAAATTCATTCCCACAAAACTCTCCACATTATCTATCCTCAATACCTTTATTTTCTTCTCTTTATTATTCTCCACAAGATCCTTAAACTCATTAAATTTACAAAAGACCTCAATTTATTTCATAGAAAGTAAGTCCATGTATTAGTACTTGAGAAATAATCAATGAATGAAACATAGTATGTATATTTACCTTATGATGGAATAGACATAGGTCCAAACACATCACTGTGCATTAAATATAAAATTCCCCTTTTTCTTGTAGCACCAAATGAGAATATTACTCGATTATGTTTAGCATATATGCAATGTTCACAAAAATCAAAATCTAGTGTGCAAATCAGACATACCTTCAACCATACCTTTACCATGTAGTGTTCGAAGGACCTTCTCTCCTATATGTCCCAATCTTTGATGTGATACCATTGTATTTTTTGTAGATATGGTAGGATTTCTATATTGTTCATTTTCACCCTCAGGAACAACAAAATTGTGTCACCCATTATTGATAGTTATTCCCAATATCTCATACATAGTTCCATTCCAAACTCCCCTCATCAATGCCATTTCTCTTCAAACCATTTTCCAGGTTTCCTTTTCAAACACAGTATGTACACCTACATCACTCATCTTACAGATTTCAAGTTTATAGCAAGCTATGGAATGTGCAAAACCCCAGGGAGTGTTCTAATCCTTCCATCATTGCGATGAAATTAGATATTTCCTTCTCCTATTATTCTATCTATTGAGTCATCCCCTAGGAAAACGTCATGTCCATTATGTTTTTCATATTCACAGAACCACTCCCTATGGGGATTCATATGAAAAAAACATTTGAATTAATCAACCATACATCATGATCTGCATGTGTTCTTAAAGAATCCAAGTACACATCCCCTCCTTCCTCTGAGGAGGACTTCCCTTATGTGGAAGGGACATCATCACACCCCTTCCCTCTCTCAACAATTTTAGATATACAATCCTTCTTTTAATTCCCAATTTTACTACATTTCCAACATTTCCTTAAGGATTTTCTTGGATATTTAGATCTACCTCTAGATTTAGATCTCCCACTCCAGGATGTATTTTTATTTCTATCCAGGGAACATACTCTTATAGATAAGGAATATGTTCTCTAGCTATCCATGATTTTCCTCCTCATTTCTTTTGATAACAGGGATGAAATCACATCATTAAATTTTAATGTGGTTTCATTTATGTCAATAGATACAACTAAACTATCCCATGAATCTATCAACGTGCATAGTAAACTAATGCACTTATCTTCATCATAAATTTTAATTTTGACAAACAACAATTGAATTACCATAGTATTGAAGGCATTTATATTATTTGTGATTGAGTCTCCATCATTCATCCTCAAGAGGTACAACTTATTCCAAAGGAAACATTTGCTTACTAGGGACTTATACTGACAAAAATCCCCTAACATATCCCATAACACCTTGGTTGTAGTTTCTACCGATACATTTTGTAACAATGGATATTAAAGACAACCAATTTGTTCTATTTCCTTTCCTATCTAGATTTATCTAATCTCCTGTTGACATACACATAGGTGAAGTACTAGGATCCTCAATGGCCCATTGTTCTTTATATATCATAAGATCCTCCACCTTTAGCTTCCAAAGCTCAAATATTTTCCCATAAATTTCATGATATCTATTTTAGAACCGCTCCCCATTTTCTTTCACCACAAGAATCACCACTACAAATCTCCCACTGAAACTAGGTTTATCATAGACCCAAGATAATTGAACCTTTAGCAATAAAGGAATCCCTCTAAATCCAATAAATGTTCTAATACCAAATACAAGTTTTAAATAATTATGGTATATAAATGCACACATAGATTCTTTATAAATAAAAAAATAAAAAAATAGCAACCACACATAGTATTAAGAAATTTACATCGGAAACCCTTAATCAAGAAAACTAGCAAATGTTTATAGGCACATCTCTAACTCTCATTGTATTCACTCCACCATTTACAAATAAAATATATATGATTCCACAAAATCCAAAATCCATAATCCATTCCATTGGATTAGATTACAACTTTAATTCCTTAATCAAAATTAGAAAACCATGGGTTGGAAAAAAATGTGCCAAAACCACCCAAAATGGACAAAAAAAATGCCCAATTTTTTTTCGTACAACTTTAATTCCTTAATCAAAATTAGAAAACCATGGGTTGGAAAAAAATGTGCCAAAACCACCCAAAATGGACAAAAAAAATGCCCAATTTTTTTTCGGGGGATCCACCTACTTGTGATCCGCCCGATGCACCCGGTTCAATGCACAATTCATGGGATAGTCACACAAATAATATAACACATAACCAATAGTCCTCCCCCTAAAATAATGGGCCTTATAAGAGATTTGAATCATGGGGTTTGAAGACACTAAAGATGGATAGTGAAGGTGTGAATGAGTCACTTATAGTGAGGGTAATAGGGGAAATGTCCCAATGGAACTAGCAACACGTTCCAATGGAACTAGCAACATTTCCCAATGTAAAACGTTATCTATCTCAAGTGAAAATCCATCCTACAAATGCGACCTATGTTAAAATCCTATTTTTGGGCCACTAGGTTACCTTTTCCAAATGTGAGAAATGGATTCTTAGCTTCAAGTATCCATGGGCCATAGTCAACCAAGAACTAGGTGGTTCAAGAAGATTAGCAGGAATAACTTGACCTAAGCATATGACCCCACAAGATATCTCGTTGCCTTGTTTTTTTCACACTTGAGGGGAAGGATTTTAAATATCCCTAGGACAACTACTATGTTTCGAATGAGAAATGATAATGAGGAGTTGTTTGGATTCCTATCCTCAAAATCCTATCCAACATTATTAATTATTCTATGACCTCACAAAGGAGGAATTAAATTTGTTGATTAGTAGAGTTGTTTTTAAGGGTCTAAACGAGGGTCATGATCCAACTACTTTGATTAAGGTGTTATGAAGGAGGTATTTTAGAATTCTTTATTCTTTTTGATTCACCAATATCACTTACGAGTGTAAGGTGAAGAGAATACTTGAAAAAGAGGACTCTTTAGGTCCTTCATGTGTGAGGAAACAACATTGTGTGATATAAGAGTGGTGACAAATTTAAATACTTAAAATAAATTAGATCAATATCACGACATCTGGACTTGAGTGGTGTGTTACTTTTCCTACTTAAATTCTAGGTGATGTAAAGTGTTGCAAAATAAAAAATAAAAAACTAAAAAAAAAAAAAAGCTCTCACGAATTATTGCAAAAACTTTCAAGAAATTGTAAAAAGTAGAGATGTGAAGGCATATGAGTTCTTAATCCACCTAATTAAATTCTAAATGATGATTAATTTTCAATAATAACCACACTACAAAAAAATGAAATTTGTGTGAAAGGGAGGTATTTTACCTACCCCCTTGTTTTGGTTTGACAATATCACTTTTGGGCGCAAGGCAAAGAGCATACTAGAGGTAAGAGGATTTTAGGTCCCTTTGTGCATGGTAAGTGAAAAGAAAAGGTAGAAAAAAATAATTGCAATCTAATATAAATATTCATGTGCTATAAAAAGGAATAATCCATCCACGTGGAAAGAAAAAAAATTATTTCTCCTCCTACCCACTAGGTTAGTTAATTACTAATGCAAGAATGGAAAACGATCAGAGATTGTAAGCCCATAATTTATGGAAAATTAAAGTGTATTTCCTAAGTTTAATGTTGAACCTAATTAATGCTAAAAATGATGAATTTATCATATTTGCACGGGTCGTTTTAGAGATAGTGGCACATATTGCATGGTATCCAAATGTGATAGGTCACAAAACTTCCACAAAAAACTAACCAAAAGCCACAAAACTTGCATGGAACATACTAAAATAGTCGTGTAAGTCATTGAGCTCATGGAAAAAGGAATTCCAACAAGAAAAATTATAGAGGGTTATTGTGAAGTGGATTAATATGATGATATTTATTCCTAGAACATACCAAAACTCAAAGAATAGCTAAAAAGAGCCTAAGAAGAAAGAATTATGGATCTAAACTCAAGTTGAGTTGCCAATCTGTTTGGTTTATTTTGTTGCAATGGTGAGAAAAAACCACTTACTATAGATATTCTATCAAGCTATATAATATAAAATGGTTAGTATTGATACCAATCACAAGAGTACCACTACAATAAGCATGAAATATAGTAGCATGCATAATATTTAAACTAATAACTAAAATACAAAAAAAAACATTTAAACAACAAGATGGAGAGAAGCAACACTACTTAAATATTGATCCAATGGATAGGATTGAATATGAATATTAGCACCCCAGGGAGAATGATTGGATGCAAATGTGCTCTAACACTCTCCTTAGGATGGGTCCTTTCACTTCTTGGCAATCCTCTCTCTCACAAATGGTGTATGAAGAAATGTCTTAACTTTTTGATGAGAGGTTTCACATGAGAACGTGTTCTATGTATTTTAGAAATGAGAGAGAAATAAAAGTGGTATTAAATCTCATTCCAATAGCCTAATTTCTTCTTCTTTAAATGTTTCCCCATGGATTTCATTTATAGGGGAATTCCCAATTCCATTAAGAACTAGTTCAAGTGTAAAAGCTCCTCATTTGAAATGGGGACCACAATGAAAGAGACCTTTAGGAGGACCAAGTACCCTTCATGAACGAGATTGATCTCAAATTTAATCTATATATAATCCTAGAAGTACTTAAGATAGGATTAGATCCTTAACTACACCAAACAAGTCATATTTTTATATGTGATCATACTTGTATGACATTTGAAGGAAATTCTGGGAAAGTCACATGGGTGTCACCGAAGGCAAGTTTCACAAGTGTATGAAAACCCAATTTATAAAGTTTTTCCAAACTCTTTTGGGTTGATGTAACGTATCCATGAGGTAGCCTTGTTGTGATGTGTTCTTTTCCATTGATGATGTCTTTAAACACTCACTTAAATGTCACTTGTGAGCAACATTACGGTCAAAACTATCCATTGGAAAACTCATATTTTCTTCAATGTTGAAAACTACTATCTCTCTTACTCCCTGCAACAATCCCTAGGATTTTTTCGCTATAGAAATTACCTCCACATTATTCTATGGCTATTTATCAAGGGTTTTCATGGTTAATGATTATGTAAACAATGGATTGGGTGTCAATGTATATTCAAATTCAATGATCCTCCTTTTGAAATTAGTGTTCGCATCTATTTCCTCTTGAGAACAATACCTGATCATTGCAACAATTGTGTCATGTAGTCGGAGGGATCCTTCCATTCCCAATCCCTTAATTTCCAATGTGGTGTAATTGTTCTCTAAGAGATTCTTCCCTTTTACCCTTACTCTCCCAATATGCAATTTCTTAGCTTGTGGATCAAATCCCAAGTGGTGCAATGTGATCGAGTTATCTTCAAAGCCTATACGTTTTGATGGGATATTTGTTCCTTCAACCAAACTATTGCTTCCCAATTGTGCAACGACCTAGGTAAATATCATATCAACTTAAAGATCCATGATATCATCAATGTCTTTGGACATCTCAATTTGATTTGTAGGATCATTTTTAGGTGACCTATTCCTCTTAAGGAAAACATGCTCTCTTAATATGAGCTTGAGGTGGGTTTTGGTCATCTCCACCATAATTATCACCACTAGTGCCTCCAACATATTCCTCAGGGGAAGTAGCAGTGGTAGGTTTTCTTGAAGAAGAAATGGAATTTCTCCCAGAATGGTACTCCCACTAGCTAGTGACTGATCTATTTTATTCACTATTAGTGTATAATACTTAGAATCATTAGAGATAGTTCCTTGGATTTATTTTCCTCTAGGGATGGTAGTAAAATTGATCAAGGTGTGCAAATCAATGTGGTTTGTAACTTCACCACTATGAGAATCAATAGGTCCTTGTTCAATATCAATACCTTCATTATCTCCACCACCTTCAACCTTTCATCTAGAAGTAGGAAAAAAAGAGACATACTTTCATTTAGTGATAAAGGATTTAAAAATACCTTTAGGGTCAAACCCTCAACTTCATTTAAATCAAGGGATTGTAAAACTTGATCCAAATTTTTCATGAAAACCACACTTTTCACCATGATGCCTGCAAATATGAATGGAGTAGCAATAAATTTATTCTTCTTCTTCCCCTTAAAAATGAGCACCAACTCTAGTACTATTTCCAGAACTCACTCGGAAAGAACACATCACAGATGAATCCAGTAATATATACATTTTTCCCTCAAAACCATAAATTCAAATGTACATATTTATTTCTTCATAAATGAAATCATCCTTCCTGTGGAGAAGGTCTTAGGATTCTTTCATTAATATTTTAGGGGAATTCTCAATTAACATATATCTAAATATCCCAATAAAAAAATATTGAACTCCATATAAACTTAAAGGGGTTTTGTGTTTCCATGACATAAGGTACCATAATGGAATAGGTTCCAAGTCCACATGAATACAAGGCCATGAAAAATCATCGGGCTTTTTGAAAATTATCTAGTTAGTGTGCAATATCATTTGATACTAAATATCTCTAATCAAATACTTCATCTTTATTAATCACATAGTGCATGACACATAAGAAATACCTAGGTACTTTCAATGAACTCTCTTGGCCAACAATCCTAGTGAAAATCCATGCAACCTCCTGGTATATCTCTATCAAGTCAGCAATGTCAATTTGGAAGGTCATAACATTATGAGTGGTTATATGTGCCAACCATTTCCTCCAAATATAAACCCCATATCTGTTTTCATTCATGAATGTATCTATGCATTTAACCTTGAAACCTCTAGTTGGTGTTGGGAGTCTCATCATACATCTAAAGGTTGTGAGTGTAAGAGAAACAAGTGAGTTGCCAACTTCTTTCACCTTCACAATGTGGTATTTGAAATCAAAATTTCAAGAACTTGAATTAACGATATCTCAAAAACCATACACTTCAATAAAACAACGATCATTGGCTAAACCTAATGTCCACACCCTACAATCCTTTTGAAAATGCCCCTCCCTCCATCTTTGAATACCACTTATAAGCTAAATACCAACGGAATTCCTTGTTCTACTAAGCTAGATTGTTCCATGTATCACCAAACTATGATTCATAGATTTTTCCAGGACCCACTTATGATTGTTCACTTGTTAACTTCACAACCCTAGTCAAAGTAATCCTAATAAATATCCATGTCTCAATATGTCCACATTTATACATCAAATTTGTATGGTATGATGCCACTCAATAAGGCCTTGTCACCCTAGAAATTTGGTATTATCCTCAAATGGACATCTATGAATATGGGCCAATGAGCCTTAATTATGACATGATGTAACACACCCAACCCCAAGTTGTGTCACGCCACTGCTAAAAACGACCCAATAAACATTTTTTATACCAATTATAAATGCATAAATAACACACACACACACACACACAACATGAATTTCAATCTTATACAATGGCCCATGCTACTCTAAAAACATAAATTAAAGTACTTAAACATACACAACGACAACTCAATGAATTCAACAACATAACTAGATATTTGCATGCATTAGTCTACTCACAACATGCAACAATAACCCAACACATATAAGAGTAAGATGTGCAACAACTATATCAATATTTAATATAAATAAACATAGAAAATAAGAACACATATCTTATGAAATATGTGACTCGTTGTAGACCACAAACATTCCTTCCAACCATAGACTTATTTTTCTAGTTCTCAATAACAATTCACCCACGATATGGGGCTATGAATCCACAAGAGATGTTGGTCCCTAAGGTTGGATAAATTCCCCCTCTCAACAGTTAATCCCCATAGCTAATTCTAGTCCACCATATCTCTTCCCCACAAATTTTACAACCCATAGATGGGATATCCCTTCACTACACATAGTCTCTCAGGTCTTCCCACTCCCCTATAGGGATTCCAACACAAGTTGGATAGGAAATCTCTCTACTAAGATCTCAGGAATTCTACAGCTGCAATAGGAATTTGCAAAAAAGAAAAACACTTACTTCTCTTGAAAATTTTCAAACAAAATATTTCTCACAGGCCTACAACCTCTCTTCCCATGAAATTACAACTCTAAATAGCTACCATACATGCCCATTATGGCTGCCTTCAAGATTTCAACACTCATAATTTCCTTGTTGTCCGAAAATCTCCCTATCAAAATTATTCTCCATGTATAAACGTGAATGACTAACTCTGCCTCCTCTCCCCATACAAATTCCTCTATTTTCCCAAGACAATTGATTGCTCACTCTTCCCAATGTGGAATGTACTTAAACCCCATTCTCCCCAATAACTATGAGATGTGACTTTTTCACCCACCCTCTTACATGAAATCAATGATTGGCTTTGGGAACACTCAATAAAAAAATGGAAGGTTCATAGTAAGGATAATTTAGAAATAAAAGCGTTTGGGTTTAATAGACATGGGTAAACTCTCCTCCCTAGACCCCTTCCCTCTCTTGTGGAAGCTAAGCCCCCAAATATCCATCTGTGTCCATCTGCAACTGACAATACATTTTATTTATTATATTCATTATAGATAATTTACATATTGGATCGCTTGGACCTCAACCATGCATCACATTTACAATATACATTGCTAGTTTGGGGTTTGAAAACGGTGTTGTTACATTCCCCTCGCCCTACAAACTACACTGTCCTAAGTGCACATCACCCTACAATTTACACATTGACATATATAAATACTACATCAAAATAATTGATAATTCTGCAACTTTAATGACTCGCGTAGCAGTTCCAACTAGAAACTTTGTTTTCCCCTCAACCCAGACATTGGTTGGACAATAAATATTATAGTTGTGGCTCTAGGAATTTCAGCTGCCAAAATGGAGTCTTCATTTTCTTATGTACAAATGTACATTCATTTTTCTTCAAAATTTGCAAAAATTTGCAGGTATGCTTGCCACATGGATTCCTCGTGCTCCCACATAGCATCTTCATGGTCGTAGTAGGTCCATTGAACCTTTACCAAGGCAATGAATTTTTCCTAAGCATGTTGAATTTCCTATCCGGGATGTGCACTGGTTCCATCCAAAAATCCCCTTAATGTTTCACTTGGATCACAGTCCAATCAATCACATGATTAGGATCATGTATATCTTATTTTAATAAATACACATGGAACACATTTTGAATTATCATGGATGCAGGTAATGTTAGGATGTATGTAACTAGCCTTATCTTTTCTAAGATCTCAAAAGGCCCATAGTATCTTGCTGCCAACTTTTGGAAACTTCCCCATTTCAACGAGCTCCTCTTGGATTTAACTTTTAAAAATACATGCTCTCCCATTTTGAATTCTCTATGTGTTCTTATTTTATCGACATAGCTCTTATTCCTGTGATCTTGTGAAAATTTCAAATTCTGCCTGATCTTTACCATATGTTCTTCCTTTTCCCTTAACAATTATGGTTCAATCATGGCTCTGTCCATTGGGTTCTCCCAACTTACTCGTATGTTGCATTTTTTTTCCATACAATTCTTCAAATGGTCTTGTTGGCCCCTAGTCATGTATTAAGGAAGAAAGCAAAGATTAAGGAAGAAGAAAGACAAAGTATGAAGTACACAGAAGGCACACAAACTAAGGAAGGGTCAAAGTGGTTAAAGAAGTAGAAAAGAAGGAATGGAATAAAGGAAAGAAAGACATTGAAAGAGAAGATCAAGGAAGAAAAAGAAACAAAGAATATAGATCGTGGACAAGTAAACAAGCGGAAGAAGATACTAATGGGTGCTTTGGAGCACCTCATAGAGAAGAAGGAAGAACAGGTCGGTGAAGTCCTTAAAATGCGAGTTATGTGGACCTAGGGTTTTGGTACCTGGGCTTTGGTTTAGGGTTTTCTAAGAGTCATGGAATGTATAAATAGAGGTCTAGAAGAGTTGAGAAAGAGAGTGATAGTGACATCGAGATGTAAAATTGTTATATTTTAGTGTATTCTCGCATTTTGGGTCTTCAACTAAGTGCGAAGGTTGACCATGTAGCTGGGTGCACATGGAGAGGAAATAAAGAGGAAGAGAGAGAAGGATCTACAACTAAGTGCATAGATAGAACTGCATATTTTCATCTATTCTATCAATAAACACAGTTATATGGACGTAGCCCTAGGGAGAGGGTGAACCATGTAAAATATTGTTGTTCTATGTGGTCGATGCTTTGTTATTTACTTCCTTTTATACTGTTATTGCACTACTATGTTTCCTGTTGAAGATAAGAAGATATAACATACTTCAAGAAGTTAAGCATAATATTGTTTTGGAATCATCTTACATCTCCTCTGGTTGTAGACACCCGTGTCCTGCAACCGTCCTATTGCTACTTTGGGTGAGACTTGATCTTCTTCGCAAGTGTTTCCATAAGGGAAAATAGTTAGGGTTTGTTGGTGCACTATTAGATTTGAACCCTAGGTCTTCCCTTTAGTGAGCTCCTATTGGCTTTAACTTTTAAAAATACATGCTCTCCCATTTTGAATTTTCTATGTGTTCTTATTTTATCAACATAGCTCTTATTCCTATGATCTTGTGCAATTTTCAAATTCTGTCTGATCTTTACCATCTGTTCTTCCATTTCCATTAACAATTATGGTTCAATCATGGCTTTGTCCATTGGGTTATCCCAACTTACTCATATGTTTCATTTTTTTTCCATACAATGCTTCAAATGGGCTCATCTTCAATGATTCTAGATATCCATTATTCTAAGCAAACTCAACTAAATGGATATAGTCCTCCCATCAAGAAGGCTTGTCTATTACATACATTCTCAACATATATTTCAATTATCCAATTAATCCTTTCTTTCTATCCATCTAACTCTGGGTGATATGATGTACTGAAATTTATATTTGTTTCAAATCCTTTAAACAATCCCTCCAATAAATTTGATGTGAACTTGGGATCTCTCCTAGAAACAATTTCCTTAGGCACACCATGTAGCCTAGACATTTCTTTCATTTAAATTTATGCAATATTAGCTTCCTTATGAGTTAATTTCATCGGAATGAAATGTGAAACCTTTGTAAGTTTGTCCACCACTTCCATTGTAACATCCCCACTATAATCCTTAGTTTAATTAATACTTGTATAGATATAATTTGTGGCTACAACCAAAGTGATATAATATGAGAATTGTTTGTTTTAATAATAAATATTTGATGTGAGTTGCTAAGGGTAAATCGAAAAGAGATGGGGGATGAACTAATACACAAGAGGGGTCCAAGGGGGAAATAGTGGCCAACAGGGGTCCAAGGGGGAAATACCCATGTATATTAATTTAACCCATTTTCCTAAATTTTCTATTTGTATAT
>CBVK0101531776.1:0-12071 GCA_900067695.1 Picea abies | reverse complement strand
GCAATATAATAAATATATGAATAAAAGTAACAAAATAAATCAATATGTCTCACTCAAAATAAAAGACAGAAGCATTAGCACTTTCTGACCCGTGTTTAATGAAATCTCCTCAAAATCAAAATTTTCTATGAAATAGGGAAAAATAATGAAGAATTGTACCACAAAATACTAAGGTACATATTTGGATTTAAATATAAGGAAGGATTAATGACCAATAAGAACCATAAATGGGAGAAACTGGAAACTCAGTATTGTGCATTTTAAAGAATTTGAAAATGGGAATCAACAAATGAATGGAAGGAATTGATTCACTTTAGAGAAGATATTCTACACTTGTGAAATATGCACAATATTATTATATTTAATTTCCTCATGGAGACGAAAGGATAAGGGGAGGCCATGTGTCACACAAATAATTCTCAAAGTGTGATTTATTACATATTGATTACAACAAACATAATAGATGTGATAGCAACTTTCACCACAAATAGCGATAATTTTTTTTTTGGAAAACATCAAATAATTTACCAATTATCCCATGGTTAAATTAAGAGTGTAAGGTTGGAAGGGAAATGCATAGGATATATGGGAGAAATAAAATATTACTATATATAAGTTGATTTTGAAAAAAAAAAGAGAGTAAATTGCTGATGTTAAGACAATAAGAAATGATTGGAAGGAAAATACAAGGCCTTGAGTGGAGAGAATTACAAACCACAAACTAATAGATAAAAATAAACAATCGATAATAAACGTAATAGGATAAGTCTTCTTTGAAGAGGATGTGCAATAAGTAGAAAGAAGATGAATTTAGGGGAAAAAATTTGATCAAACTGCTACAAGAGAATACCTAAAATGAGGAAAGTATTCCCTATATAGACACATCACAAATATACTCAATAAGAGGGTCCAACACGAGTTTCCAAAATGTTAGGAAATGAGCTAAAAAAATTTCACATTCAAAGGCAGAGACAAAAACAACCCAAGAAACTATAGAACTATCACGATCTATTTAGTGTTTTCCAACCTCATAGGATATATAATAGAGAATAAAGTGACTAGACATACATATGAAAATGATAAAAGAGGAAAATGGAAAGATGGTTCATGACTAAATAATTCCATCGTCAATAATTGCCTCACACTTTGAAACATAATAGAAAATACCCTAGACATTAAATGTGAAGAACTATGTTGTTATTTTGTTCATTTTGAAACAACATTCAACATCATCTTAAGGGCATCTCAAGGGAAAATTGTAGGAAATGTTGAAAGAAATGTGAGTCCTAAATGGATGGAGGGAAAAGTACATAGGACATATGAGAATATGAATGACAAAATTGTTATTGTAGAGGGTTTTTGAGAGAGCTTCAAAATTTACAATTTGATGAAACATGGTTTGAGGAAGCTTCAAAATTTACAATTTGATGAAACATGGTTGCCCCATCTCTCCCATAGTCCTTTGTTTGCATAGATAAAATAGACTAATAAATAAACAAAAAATTTGGGGGAGGTGTGAACATAGTTGGGATTTTCATTAAGATATTTGTGTATGAAGATAACATGACACTACTAGATAAGACACTAAGAACCTTCATGATCACCTCATGTCCTTAGAGTCATTTTGTGTAGAGATTAGGATGAATGTGAACACAAGAAAAAATTATAGGATAATCTAAGATTATAAACATATACAAGGGACTATCAGGAAAGTGGAAGGAATCCTTTCTATTACTAAATAGAGGCAAGAAAATCTAGGTTTTTGAATACAAAATGTTGTCCTTTTTATTTCAAATGGTCATATCCCCAATACTTGTATATGGATGTGAAGTATGATGAAAAGGTATTGATCCAGGAGGATCCAGACTGCTAAAAAAATGATCATCGCAAATATTAATGAAAATGATTTCATTGCTTAGAGCTCGAAAATATATTTCCAACGATGCGTAAGTTGCCTTAAACGAACACCATATCAATAATTTATGATGTTCTAAAGATTTTGGCCAACAGAAAAAAGTAAAATAGGTCAATACATGTGGCAAGACCATAGCCTACCACGTGGCCATCCATATAACTGACAAATCACAGGGTGATGTCATTATGAAATCAACATGCTGAAGTGGTAACACGAGAGTTTGCCATGTGTCACTCAATTTTGGAATTTTTGACACCTACTTGGACCAGAAAAACGTTGTGACGGGTCCTCTGTACAATGACGTGGCATCTGTACAGTCCACATGGAACCACTAAAAGGGTGAAATGTGGGATGTTGTACAGTGACATGGCAGATAGGAGAAAAGTGATTGGATAGATGATGTGGCTGACGTGGTGCTAACTAGATGTTGAGGTGGTAGAAACACCAGGGTTGCCACCAAAAAGAGATATTGATTTCTCTATAAATTTGATGTCGAGATATTATCTTGTATCCAAGACTCCTTACAAGATGAGTACACCAGAGATAAAGGAATTGCAAATGAAAATTGAAGAGCTTCTGAAGAAGGGGTATATATGCTCAAGTGTGTCACCTTGAAGTGCCCCAGTTTTATTTGTGAAAAATAAAGATGGTATGATGAGACTCTGCATTGAATTTAGGTAGTTGAACAAAGTAATAGTAAAAAAAAGTATCCTTTGATAAGGATAGATGACCTATTTGATCAGCTGAGGGGCACACAAATATTTTCAAATATTGAACTTAGATATGGCTATCATCAAGTGAGAATAAAAGAGGAACACATCAACAAGACCGCCTTTAGAAAAAGGTATGGTCATTACGAGTTCACAGTGGGTCCATTTGGGTTGCTGAATGTACCAACTATCTTCATGTGTTTAATGAATGGAGTTTTCAGGGAATACTTGGATACGTTCATCGTCGTATTTTACATCCTTATTTACTCTAAATTTGAAGAAGAACATGAGAAACACTTGAAGATGGTGTTGCAGGTATTGAGGGAGAATCAACTTTATGAAAATATGAGAAAGTGCTCATTTTACCAAATAAATATTCATTATTTGGGTCATATCATTTCAGAGGAAGGAATAGCTATGGACCCAACAAAGATAAACTCCATCAATGAATGGCCAACACCAATAAATGTCGCAGAAGTTAGATATTTCATTGGAATGGTATGGTACTAAAAAAGGTTTATTGAAGGCTTATCAAAGATTACAAATCCAATGAAATCCTTGCAAAATAAATGTGTGTGATTTGAATCGACTCTGGATTGTGAAAGGAGTTTCCAGCACTTGAAAAGTTTGTTGATGAGGGCATCGATACTAAGGATTGTAGATCCATATGAAGACTTCATGGTGTGCACAGATGAATGTAAAGAAGGACTTGGGGGAGTCCTTAGTCAAAATGGCCATGTGATATGTTATGAATAAATAAAATTAAAATATCACGAGAGACTCTGTGCCACCCAAGATTTAGAATTGGTAGCTATGGTGCATGCCTCAAAGACATGGAGGAACTATCTCATGGGTAAAAGATTTGAGCTCGGAAAAAACCATGGTGGTCTCAAGTATGTATTTGGACAACTATGCTTAAATTCCAAAAAAAAACAGGTGGTTAGAATTCCTCAGTGAATATGATTTTGACATAAATCACATCTCCAATGACTGCTCCCTTGCTCAATTCTGAGTCTTGACCAGAGAGTTATGGATATCTGATATTTTTTTTTCTTTTGTGTGATGTAATCCCTACACATTTGTTCTTCTTTAGAGACAAAATAGATCTTGGACCCATGATGAAGTGTCTTCTTTGGTTTACATACTTCTGTAATTTCCCTTATTTGTAGGTCCATATAATTTAGAAACCCCATCGGCTCCTTTTCTAGGCCCCTTTCTATCCTTAAAAAAAAAAAATTATTTTCGAGAACTAGCCCTTTTTCTTCATCCCAAAATCTCATGTGACCATGGACTATGACCAAGCTCTTAATTGAAAGGTGCTTCTCTAGAGCTTACAAACTTTGAGGCTCTAGAAGTTCGGGCTTCAGAGGCTCTTACTACCTCATGACTTATTTCTCCCAAATGCCAATCTAGAAAACTCTTGCACGACACATCTTCAGAGCATCGAGGCTCCATTGCTTTAGAGCTTCATGAATTCAGAGCTTCAAAACTTCGAGCTTTGGAAGTTCTGCCTACTCCACACATCATTCCCTCTGAACGCCGAATTTGCGGACTCCTGGAGAAGCTCTCTGGAGCTTAGCACTTCAGAGGTTCTTGAATCAACATACTCCCATATCCCCGAATGTTGAATCTCCAAACTTCTGGAGTCTCATAAGCAATCACGCACCAGGGGGTGATACGTGTCAAAAATATAGAAATGGCATGTGTCCCAATGTAAAGTGACACGTGTCAAGTTCTAGTTGGCACTTAAGGTCCGTTAAAATCCTAAAACAAGATGACACGTGGAAAGCATCAAGTGGGTCCACATCACCCTAGGTGGAATCAATAGGTTGCGTCACTCCGATGCTCTATGAATTTAGAACTTTGAGCTTCAGGGGATTTCACATCATATCACTTAAAAACTCCCAAATGCCAAAATTTCGAATAGTTCAACGTCACTCTAGGTGACCTCATCATGCCATGTCACTCCCTCACTCTAGGACTTTGGGGAACTTCTCAACACAACACAACACATCTCCTGAACGTCGAATTCCCAAACATGTCCACATCACTCTAGGTGACATCATCATTCTGTGTCACTACAACACTCCGAGACTTCAAAGAATCTCACACTAGAGAACATCAAAACATCTGAACGTCGAACTTTCGAACACCCAAACAATGTTCTCCAGAGCTTCACAACTTCGGGGCTCTGGGACTTTGGAAAACCAGAGCTTCACAACTTCGGGGCTCTGGGACTTTGGAAAACCTCTCATATGCACACTTTAAAACTCCTAAACACTGAACTTTTGAACTCCCTATCAATTCCACATCACTCCAACACTCTTGGACTTCAGTGCTCTGGTAACTTCAGGCTTCGGAGGATTTTGCTGTTGAACACCATCCCAACCCCGAACTATCGAACACTGAAATTACGAACACTTGATAATATTCAGACATGTGTCCTCAAACATGAAAGGTCTAGTTTGGCTCAGGAATTTGGGGAAACTCTACTCCATGAAATCACAACCAAATTCTCCTGTAGTGTCGAGTTGTTGAACGAGTTGGGGATCCAGTGGCCTACCTTCTCGTAGAGATCTACTTCAAGACTTAGGGGCTTCGGGAATTTTTCCTCCTTTTTGTTAAAGGATTGAAAACTGTCGAAGTAACAAATTCTAAAGGACTTTGAGAGGTTAACAACCACGCTATTTCTCTAGATCCGATGGCTGTGAATTATTCAGTCCCCTCTCGAACATATCTCGACCCTTCTTCTTCTCACAAAGAGAGATTTCTCTTTTCTAATTTTGGAACTTAGAGAAGTAGTCTGCGCACTCCTCGTGCCTGAAATTTGACCCATCCCAGGTCTGATTTCATCAGAACATATATTAAATTATGAAAATTTCACCACTTTAGCCGAATTCCTCCAATTTTCCAAGAATTTAACAACAAAATTTGGGGATTTTTCCCAATTCCATTCAAGTGACTCAAATCAACTTGCACGACCCATTCAAGATCAATGATAGAAACTAGATCTCTGATACCAGATTGTAACAAACCCAACATTGAATCTGCTGGGCTATGCCACATTTATTTACTTTCAGAACTTAATACATTGTAACATACCCAACCAATCATACTGGTCATGCCACTTAAAAATTACAATAATTTTAGTTGTATCTAGATATATTTAAACATACAATTACATTTTGTGAATACATGGATTGAAGTGGAAATAATAGTAAACATATACATGTAGCATACAAAGGAAATACCCATAAATATAAATATATGTATAAACACACAACATGCAATGAACACACAATTGATACTCATATTTTATCAAAGACCACCAACTACGTGCAAGCCTTCCATGATCCTCCCATCCATAGACCACGCTGCTCATCACTGTCATCAATGGGTCACCACCAAGATGGGACTAAAATTCACCCGAGTAAAGGGATTCCTAGGCTAGACTGAGACAAATCAGACAACAAGAAGTATCTCGTTCCAAGAGACAACTCAAACTAATAGCCTAGAAACACTCATTCCCCACATTCCTTTCCCACACTAGGAAGTGTACCCTTCTCTGCTCAAGAGTCCTTCAGTCGCCCCACTTCCCTTCCAACATCGAATCTACTGGGATATGCCACATTTATTTACTTGCGAAACTTAATACATTGTAACATACCCAACCACTCAGACTGGTCATGCCACTTAAAACATACAATAATTCCAGCTATATATAGATAATTTTAAATAGACAATTACATTCTATGAATACACAGATTCAAGTGGAAATAATAGTAAACATATGCATGCAACATACACAGGAAATACCCATAAATATAAAGACATGCATAAACACACAACATGCAATGAAAAAACAATTGATACTCATATTTTATCGAAGACCACCAACTGTGTGCATACCTTCCACGATCCTCCTAGCCTTAGACCCCACTACTCATCACTCTTTGTAGTGGGTCACCCTGAGATGGGACTAAAAACCACCCAGGGAAAGGGATTCCTAGGCTAGGATGAGATAAATAAGACAAAATGAAGTATCTTCTTCTAGGAGCCAACTCAAACTAACATCCAAGAAACTCTCATTCCTCACATACCTATCCCACCCCAGGAGGTGTGCCCCTTCTTTGCTCAAGATTCCTTCGACCAACCCACTTCCCTTCTAGAGCTTCAACAACCGACCGGACAAGAATTCTTAGAGCACTATAGCTGCAGTTGGGCTCCCTCAGAAAATCACTTCCCCAACAAACTCTCTCACCTGGAGAGGGTTTCTCACATGTTTGATAACCTGCCTCTTCAATCCACGGGCCTAAGAACCTACCTCTTTAATCCAGAGCTCAAGTCAACCAGTTACAAGTAATGGTGGAAACAACAACAACAATCAGTTAAGGCATCAATGAAAATTAGGTATGGCATAGGTGATGGTAGCAACAACATCCTTCGAGTTTGTTTTAGGAACTGCCCATCATAGCTAGGTACAGGTTCTCTACTCCTCCCAGGACGATACAGGTTACTAATGGTAACAAAAACAGTGTGGGGTAACTTCAGGAGTACGTGCAAGATGGAGGGTGTGAATGTTGGACCGCCTGGAATGATTCCATTCAATGGATGAGTGAGTGTGTGAATGGGCATAATTCCCACATTTATGTGCACGTGCCCTTCATGACACATGGCTCTGGAGGAGCTCACTTCTCTCCACTTGGGATTCATGCTCTTTCCCATAAGAAATTGGAATAAATAATTATCCCCACTATAATATTTAGTAATAATAATATTCCCTTACAGATAAACCCTCTAGCTTATCCCACTTTCCCAGGCTCTTAGCCGCTCCCTTTCACTTCCAAGTGGAGTTCATTCCCCCCATACTTGTTTATCATGGTTGGTCTACACGCAACGATGTATTATATTAATGATATGAGTGTTTACATATACAAAATTAGTCTCATTGGGCTTTATCATCTAGGCTCTCCGGTCTAATCATCACATAAGCCTCCTAAATTATAAGCACCTATCTCACCAGCCTATAAAACATATTTACAATTCAACTAGGGCTCGATCTTGGGGTATTACAAGTCTCATGGAGTAACCGGAGAGGATATGAAGGTTGTTGAGAAGGTAATTAGGAGTCTTCCTCCTAAATTTGATACACTTGTTGTGACTTTGGAAGCGAACAAATACTCGAGTCATTTTAGCCTAGATGAACTGCAATATTCCCTCATTAACCATGACCACACATTGAATAGGTCAAATATGTCATTAAAAAATGCATTTTCTGCGCAATCATCTATAAGTTGTGGAAGAGGATCACGAAGAACTAACTCTAGAGGTAGAGGAATAAGTTTTTTCATAGGTGGATGTAATAGCAGTCCTATAAATACTAGTGGAAGAGGACAAAATCCAAATACCAATCATCCAAGTAATTAGAAGTTTGATATATCAAAGATTCAGTTCCATTACTCTAAAAAGCATGGGAATTATGCATATGAATGTAGAAAGGGATAGTATAATCAGAACAAGCAAGGTCAATATCATTCAAATAGGAAATTACTCCCTCCATTCCTATGTTTATGGCATTTGTTAAGGCAATGCCTATAGTCTCACCAGTTGAATGGAATGTTGCTCTAGAATGTCCATGTGACACATGGTATTTAGATTCATGCTGCAATAATCACATGACACAAAACTTAGAATTGTTTTCTATTTTGGATAAGTAAGTCCAAACTAAAATTACACTTGGAACAAATATCCAATTCATTGTCTTAGGTAAAAGAAGTATTAACATTTTAACTAAACGAGGAGAGAAAAAAATTATTCCTGGTGTATATTATGTTTTTGTCTCAAAACATAAATTGATGACCACAAGACAACTGCTAGAGAAAGGATATAGAATCTATATGGAAGATAATAAATGTGTGATCATGGGAAAATATCCAAGAAATCAACTTATTGCAAGAATTCAAATGACAAGAAAAAAAATCTTTCTATTAATATTGAAGCCAGCAATGAAGAGAAACACAGTGCAATCTGTTGGTGAAGAAAATGATGTGTAGTCTCACACTGCATTCAAAGCAGGAAGAGAAGAAGTAAGTGTGCATTGTTCCAAAGGTAGTGCCCACAGTTTCAAGAAAGACATTGGCGTAGAGATGTAGGTAGCATTCCAATATGAAGTACAAGATGATTCTTGGTTGTGGCATTTGATATTTAGACATTTAAACTTTGGATATATGAAGTTGTTACATACAAAGGATATGGTGAAAAGTTTGTCATTAATTGAAAAACCAGAAAGAATATGTGAAGGCTGCATCTTTGGAAAGCATCATAGAGAGTCTTTTCTAGTTGGCAAGTCATACAAAGAAAAAGCTCCATTAGAAATTGTACATTTATATATTTGTCAACCAATCGAAACACCATCTATAGGTGGAAACACATACTTTCTTACATTCATTGATGATTTCTCAAGAAAAACATGGATTTATTTACTAAAACATAAATATGATGCATTGGGTTGTTTTCAGTAGTTTAAATGACTTGTGGAGAAGCAGAGTGGTTATTAAATCAAGGTTCTAAGAAATGGCAGAGGAGGAGAATATATTTCAAGAGAGTTTAAGAAATTTTGTAAATTTCATGGCATCTACAAGCAATTCATTGTGCAGTATACACAACAGAATGGTGTCGGAGAGAGAAATAATGGAACATCATGGAAATGGCATGCAATATGTTAGTATCCAAACAATTGTCAAATGAGTATTGAGATGAGGAAATAACAACTACAATATACATCATGAACAAATGTCCCACAAAAAGTGTAAAAAACAAAGCTCCTCAAGAAGATTGAATAGGAATGAAGCATGATGTGCCACACTTAAAATTTTTTGCCTGCGTCGCATACACACATGTTCCAAATGAGATCAGAAAGAAGTTAGACAACAAAGGACAAAAATGTATATTTGTTGGGTATTCTGAAGATACAAAAGCATACAAATTGTATGATCCCATTGCAAGAAACGTCATAATCAATCGCGATGTTCAATTCATGGAGAATGAAGCATGGGAAGGAAGCATAGAAAGGACAAACACAATTATTGATGCTATTGAGCATGATGACATAGAGGATGTAGTGGTTCAGACACAAGTTGTAATTTAGTGTGCAGTTCTTACTAGACCTAGAACTGCAACACAAATTTTTGCACAAACTACTCTAGTGAGATCTACACATGTACAATTCACACCTAAAGCACAGTAAACTCCAACAAGCCATGCAAGTAGTTCTACATCTCCAGATCCAACATTAGCAAGTCTGCTACCAAGGAAGATAATAAGTTTGCGCGACATCTATAACATTGACACAACAAATTCATTTTCATTTTTTTCTCTGTTTTCACAAGTAGATGATCCATTAACCTTTGAAGAAGCTGTCAAAGATGATGCATGGGCACAAGCCATGGATGAAGAAACTAATGCATAGAGAATAATCAAATATGGAAATTGGTAGATGTAATTGAAGACAAGGATGTGATAAGTGTTAAGTGGATTTATAAAACCAAGCAAGTTGCACATGGAAATGTGCAGAAGCACATGGCAACATCATTTGCAAGGGGTTTTATACATCAAACTGGAATTGACTTCAATGAAATATTTGCACGAGTTGCACACATGGACATGGTCAAAACTTTGTTATCCATTTATGTGCAGAACAAATGGTATGTTTGTCCAATGCATGTAAAGTCACCATTCATGAATGGAAATTTAGAAGAAGAACTATATGTGGAACAACCACAAGGCTATGAGATTCTAGGACAAGAAAACAAAGTATGCATATTGAAGAAGGAAATGTATGGATTAAAGAAAGCTTTGAGAGCTTGGTACAGTCACATAGATTCATATCTTGCTCAGAATGGATTTCAAAGAAGTGAATGTGAGCCAACACTATACATCTTGTCAAACAGTTTGGATGAGAAGAAAGTTAAAAGATTTGTTGCATGAACAACATAAAAAAACTACAGTGTTTTGTGACAACAATTCATCGAGATCATGGTGTCCAAGAATCATGTGTTTCATAAGAAAACCAAGCATATTTATACAAGGTATCATTTTATGAGAGAATTAGTGAATAAACAAGAAATTTGTTTAGAATTTTTCAGGTCTAAAGAACAAGTCACCGATATATTTACAAAAGCTTTGGAAAAAGATGCATTTCATAAACTACGCAGTTGTTTAGGAGTCAGCGCAGTCACAGATATTTGAAAGTACATGTCAATTTAAATCTTTGATGTAAATATTGTATTTTGTAAACTTGCCTACTTATAATTAAGGGGGAGTGTTGGAGATATTAATTTCAAGTCATGAGATTTACGTTTACACTGACTCTGTCTGCCATGAAAAGCATAGATGTTTAGTTTGTTAGAGACGACAAGGAGGAGTGTTAGCATAAGCGATATTTAATGAGCCGATCTTTATCTTTCTCAAGCTTTGTTATGCAAATAAGAGTCACTGGAAATTTATTATCTATTATTGTTTTAATTGTTTGAGTCGGTTTTACTTCTACATTAAGTCTCAGTTTTATCTATATATGTCTGAGTCTATAGGTACTCAACACAAGCACACAAATAGAATGTTAGTTGATAGTAAGAAGCAACAATAACTCTGAAAGTAGTCAGAGAAGTCTGAGAGCAAAAGCTTTGTGTATTTTTTTTTTTTATGAAACTCTGCAGAAGTTGTTCAAGTCGAAGCTCAACATAGTTTTGTATTCTATAATATCCCACAACACTCAAGTTCATAATATAAGCACACAAATAGAATGTTAGTTGATAGTAAGAAGCAACAATAACTCTGAAAGTAGTCAAAGCTCTGTGTATTTTTTTTTTTTATGAAACTTTGCAGAAGTTGTTCAAATCGAAGCTCGACATAGTTTTGTATTCTATAATATCCCACAACGTTCAAGTTCATAATATATTTTGTGTATTGATGCATTTCTAAATTTATGTTATAAAAATATTTTCTCTCTATTTATACTCAAACTTAAGTTCATAGTTTATGTGCTAAGAGTAGCATAGTGTTAATAAATCATTCCATGAAGTGTTATCATCACAACACATAGTCTTTTGAGCAGTGTAAGTGCGCCCTAAGTAGTAAGAGTGAATTCCATTTTGCGATCTTTGCAAGTTTGACTATGAGTTGTGGAGAATTTTTACAATTTTTTATTAAAGATTATAAAAATTAAAGTAATATAATGTAAAAATGTAGTTATTAATGTTAAAAGACTTTTGAATATATGTTTATTTTGTTAATTGAATCCATTATTTATATGGGTTCAAAACATTTTCACAAATTTCTATTTCAGTAGCTAAATGAGAAGCATTAAAATAAGAATTAAATTAATGAAAATTTTCTATTTTATGATCTAGTATGTTTTTTTAATAAAATAAAATAAAATTTTAATTTAT
>CBVK0101531775.1:0-11799 GCA_900067695.1 Picea abies | reverse complement strand
ACATCCCCATACCCGTTACATAAGCCCAAAACCCAAAAATCCCTAAAAAAGGGCTCATATCCCACGATCTCTGCTTCGTCTTTCACTCCACCTTCAACAGCTTGTCGAAGTCCCCAAAATAGGTCAAACACAACCAAGGATCCTAAAAACCCAGTCGAGGGCCAACAGGATGCAAGGAAAAAATCAGTGAGCCTGAAGAGTTCAAGACTCAAGAAAATACCTGTGCAAGGTATGCACCAGACCAACACTTGGATCAATTTTTAGAAAGTCTGAGGATTTCAGACAAGAAATCACAAGGAGTGTGCCTGAGGTAAAGTGTTTCAAATTTACAAAGCTCAGGAGGGATAGTTCCTTTGCACACAAAATTCCAACAAAGAGGAACAAAAGGCCGAGAAACTTTGGGGTCCAAGCCACATACAAGCTCAGGAGAGTCAACACAAGGTGTGCGCTGGAGACATACTTTTTCCAACTCTCAAAGTTCAGAAGGATAAGAAAAAATCAGGACCCAACAATTGAGTTCATAAGAGAAGGTCCAAGGGACAAAACCTTTGAACACTTGTAAAATTTTCCCAGTCTCGGGAGAAAAAAAAATCTCAAGTGGAGAAGTTGTAGAAGCTATCAGATCAACTATAGGGGAGATATCTAGAATAAGACATGTGGAGCTGAAGAAATCCTCATCGTCCATTTGAATAGGACATGTGGAGCTGAAGCAATCCTCGTCGTCCATTGGAACAAGACACGTGGCATTCGATCAATGATTTGTTGGTTCTCCATTTGGGAGGAATAATGGGAGAAGGAGAGAAAAATCCTAAAGGCTGACGTTAATCTAAATCATTAGTTACAACAAGGGTATGTGGCAGATATCCATGGATTCTAGAGGGAGATTCCTTCGGAGGAAAACGGATTTGGTAAAGCCAAAATTCCTGAAACTCGAAGTCACTATGGGTCGTTGATCTAAGTGAGGGGTGAGGACCGTTGATCCTCATGACAATTGTATTTGTGGATTGAAGTTAGAAGGTTTTGGATCTTTTTGTTGTGAAAACAACAAAATCCCAAAGCCCGAAGAACCTTTTGGGTTAAGCCTCATGTCATAGCCTGAGGTCGCATGATGAGAGGGCCTAGCGGAAGGAGCTAGCACTTGTCATTTTTAAAATTTTAAAGAGTGCTAAGAAAAGGGCCCGCAGGTTGCAGATGACATGTGCCTAATGTGATAAAATGGATCTATGTTAAATCAATTTGGAGGCTAGCAGGGTCTCAAAGAGCCAATTCATCTTAGTTAGTTGAACGATTCTAGACCGGGAGGTCTTTCAACCCCGAGGAGAGAAGGGGGTATGCATAAAAGTGGTATCAAAGATGGAATTTTATTACAGATAGTAGGAAAAGGAAAGATGAGATACTTTGATAACATCAAATGGTGTCAGAAGCTTAATTTCACTTATAGACATCTGGTGAAGGAAGACAAGGTGTTTATGCTCAGTGAAGTGATTGTCTGCAAGTGTGCAACAATCAACAGATAGCTAGGTGGGTTGTAGGATAAGTTGGAGACACTATAAGTTGCAGAGTGGAAAACAAACAACCACATTTGTTGAAGTCCTAGAAAGAAGATGGTGAAGGCCATAGGTGTGGTCTATGAGAAGACCGCAAGAAGAAAGGAAAAGCAGAGATGGACAAAGAGATGAAGGAGATCAGAGTGGAGCTCGATAGGCTAGTGATGAATATGCAATAGGAGTCTTAGATGAACTGGACATATGAATGGCCTTTGAAGAGGAGAGTGAAGTGGCATGTTCATAAGTTGCTAGCCATAAGGAAACAATAGATGTTGAAGAGGTGGCTATGGCATGTTGAAACCCTTAGTGACACAAAGGAGGAGTTGGTTTGCATATTTAAGCAAGAGGTTGGAGAAAACCTCAGTGATGAGGAGAGGAGATCAGGCAGAGATCTTGTAGACTATCAGGAGGGAATTAATGAGCTATCATATTTCTAGGTGGGCAATGAGTTGATATCAATGGAGGATCTAATCAACTTCCAGGAGGCTGATGATGAAAATTCATATTTCCAGGTGGGAAATGAAGTGAGATGAGTTGATCTCATAGACTTCCAGGAGGGCAGAGGAGAAATCCCAAATTTCCAGGTGGGCAAGGGAGAAGAGATGAGACTGTCTAAAAGTATCATGAACTTAGATGAGAGTTTGGATCAACTAGGAATGTTGATAGAGGAGGAGGATCATAAATGCATTCTAATCATTGGGGGAGTTCACATATTCCTGCCAAACAACCCAGTTGAGGCCAGAGCGTGTGTTGCAGATGAAACACCAAAAGCAAATCCAATTGTGACTATCATAGAGGAGGAGGAGAAGGAGAAAACACTGATTTTTTCCCCAGTAGAAAAAGAGGAGCATATAGTTAAGAATCTCACTCCATGGGAGAAGGAGTTGGAGATATTGGAGGATTGGTTGAAGAATATAGAACCAAAAGGAGGTTGTCGGGATGAAATCATGCAGATTGGAGGAGAATGATATCATGAGGAGCAGCTGGAGGAAGCTGGAATGGAACCAACAATAGAATTGACATAAGATTATTTGTCAGAGGAGGTAGTTGATCAACAAATCGATGAGTAGATTGAAAAATTGGAGTTTGTAGTAGAGTGGCAAGTCAAGGCCATAGAAGAAGAAGACAACATGGGATATCAATATGATCTGTCCTTTTATCAACATGAGAAAGTGCAATAGGCCAGTCTACATGAAAGAAGAAGCCAACCAACAGAGCAACTGGAAGAGGTGATAGAGGAAATCAGAGAAATTATGTCAAGGTCAGTAGAGGAGACTGTCAGCAGGAGGAATTTGAACAAACGAGGACCTACAATACCAGCAAGGAAGAAACAACAACAACAAAAACATATCAGAGGAGCAGGTGGACAACTCCAAGGGAGAGTTTGGGATCCAGGGGGATTTCAACAATGGAGAAGAGGGAGCCATCAACATGAGCTCATGATTTTCCTAGCAGTGGAGTATGATGCACGAGAATCCTTTCCAGCTCATCATGTGCCAACATTCCAACACATCAAAGCACATTCAATAAGGGGAGAGTTTCCATCCCTCTCATTTTTCCCTTAAATTTTAAAATTCAATGTAATTAAAAGAAAATTAAATGTTGTAAGGCTTGAGTGGACTTGAGTCATGCCTTTGTACATGAAGTAGTTGAAGTCACTTTTATTAGGATTGAGTTGGACAGATCGTGAGTATCGCCTCAGATCTGAGAAAGTAAATGTTCATTCAATTTAATCTTCCTCATTAGATAGGCATTGTAAATGGTGATTAGACACCACTAGACTAGTTGGAGGGAAACAATCAAGGATCCCCTCTTGTATAAAACGTTGTAACATATGCCCAGTACAGGCTGTTGAAGGTTGATTGTAAATCATTATTATCAAGGAGAGGAGAGAGAGAGTCAAGACTCAATTGCAGTCTGAGCCTACACCCATTGTAAACAAACATTCATATTAATAAAAAGACAATGGTTTTTCCTGCATGAGATTTTGCATATGTGTTCCTATATTTTATGAATGATGTCAATGTGTGTGTTCATTTATGCTGTAGATGTATGTGATAATTTCCATATGCAGGGATAAGATAGATTCCACTATCTGTTTGAGAGTTGTTTAGTTTTTCTGGATTATTTAGGCTGTGTAAGGAGTGCACAACACGGTATTGGAAACTCTATAGCCAGTGCAAGGAGTGCACATCTGAACTCTTTCGAGTCAGATAAGAACGTACGAGGAGGGAACATTAGAGCAATCACAATTAAGAGAGGAGCCTCAAGGTTAGTGAACACCTTGGAGGGGAAATTCTGTGCAAGAGATAGCATAACCAGAGTTGTTGAATACTTTGAGAGCTCTGTCAGGTGGGCATTGAGTAGGTGCAAATGCGCACAAGAAGAAATTTGTTTTGAGTTCAAAGAGAAGAAGTGTCAAGGAGAAGACACACTAGAGTTACTAAATACTCTAGTAAATAGACAAGAGAAGATACCCATAGAGTTACTAAACACTCTGTAAGCTCAACAAGGAGTGCTTTGAGGAAAATTTGTTAAGAGGGAACATGTATCCCTTCAAGGAACATAGGGACAAAGACCTTTGTGGTCTGAGCAGTTGACGCTCATGTGAACCAGATTTTTTGAACACTCTGAAGGAAAGGATCAACAAAGAGTGATTGGAGTGAGTGAAAATAGTGCACATGACCAACACATTTTGAAGTGTTGTAGAAGTTGAAGGAACCAGATTTGTTGAATACTCTAGGGGAAGAAGTTTTGCAAGGTGTGTATTGAGCGGATGCAAGGAATGCATTAGTGAGCCTGAATATTTCAGGACTCAAGAAAATACTTGTGCAAGGTGTGCAACTAGATAATACTTGGATCAGTGTTGAGAAAGTCTGAGGATTTCAAATAGGAGAGCACAAGGAGTGTGCTAGAGGTAAAGTATTTCAACTTTACAAAGATCAAGAGGTATAGTTCCTTTGCACACAAAATTCTAGTAGAGAGGAGAAGAAGGTCGAGACACTTCAAGGTTTGAGCCACAGACAAGCTCAGGAGAGTCAGCGCAAGGTGTGAGTAAGAGATAGAATTGTTCCAAGTCTCAAAGATCGGAAGGAGAAGCATAACTCGAGACCTAGAATTTGGGTTTGCAGGAGAAGGTTCAAGGGACAAAACCTTTGAACACTTACAAATTTTTCCCAATCTCGAGAGAAAACCAAAGATCAAGTGGAGAAGTTGTAGCAACCATCAGATCAGCTACAAGGGAGAGATATGGACCTTTAGATATATATTTAGCATCAAGGAGGTGCACACAGAGGAGGAGCAAATCCTAGCCACTATATGTGAGCGTGAAGGATCGACATCCGTCGGATCCAAGAAAACTGCAGAAAAATTAATTCCCTTTGAAAGTGAACATGAGAGAGAACTCATGAAGTCTCGAAGTCCTGAAGTGGATCAGGACCATGCATCACCCAGATAGACAAGTGGTGGAGGATTAGAGAGTTCGGGAGGAAGAGATTCAGAGAAATTGCATGGAGAAAACAATGCTTTCTATCGAAGTCACGAAGAGATAAGTCATCCTAACTATTGGTTCTAGGGAGGACAAGTGGTGGAGATCCGCATGTTTTAGAAGAAGAAAACTTCAAGGGAAATTAGGTGAGTTTATTTGAAACTCCCGAAGCCCGAAGTATCAAATAAGATCTTAGCATTCCGTTCATTGGAAACATGTGGCGGGAGATCCTTCATTCTAGAGGAGCAAGTGCAGAAGGGAAAAATAATTCCCAAAGAGCTGGGAGATAAAGCAATCCTGGTCATCCGTTGAAACACAACACATGGCACTCGATCAATGCTTCACTGGTTCACCATTTGTGATTAACAGAGGTAGGAGGAATGGAAAATCCCAAAGGTCGAAGGCCAAAGTTAATCTAGGCCATTGGTTGTAGTGAGGATATGTGGAAGAGATCCACGGACTTCGAAGGGAGAGCCCTTCATAGGAAAGCGGAGTTGGTAAAGCCAAAACTCCCGAAGCCCGAAGTCACTGTGGGTCGTTGATCTGAGGAAGAGGTGGGGACTGTCGATCCTCACTCCAATTGTGTTCGCAGTTCGGAGTTCAGAGGTTTTGGAGCTTGTTGTTGTGAAAACAGCCAAAGAGTGAAGCCCAAAGCACCTTTTGGGTTAAGCCTCGGGTCACAACCCGAGGTCCCATGAGGAGAGGACATAGTAGAAGGAGATAGTGCCCATCAATTTTAAAATTTTAAAGAGTGCTAGGAAAAGGGCCTGCAGGTTACATATGACTTGCACCTAAGGTGATAAAAGGGGCTTGTGTTTAATCAATTTGGGGGCTAGTAGGGTTCCAAAGAGCCGATTCAGCGTAGTGAGTTGAATGATCCTACAAACAGAGGTTGCACAACCCCGAAGAGAGAACAAGGCTCTACATCACTAAGAGATTAAGAAAAGAGGCTAATCTTGAGGGGTTAACCCAGGGGAATATTATAATGTATTTCCTTATATTACTGAAATTTTGGGAAATAAATCTAGTTATCCTAAGTTCCTTTGGGAGGAGGAACGGGTTCCAAGTGGAGAGGAACGTTCTCTTGGAGAGATAAGTGTCACCAAGGATGCATGCAGATTTATGTGGGAATTTCCACTGTTGTTGGGGTTTCACGAACCATTCTAGCCATTTCTACTAGGGATTTTTCTCTCAGCATGGGGACCCAGCGAGCCATCTATTACCCTGATTCACTCACGTACTAAGAAGGCACATAGTGGACCAATTGCACAATTTTTGAACCCTTTACCTTCGTGAACCTATACAAATTGGTCGGTCATCCCTTGCCTTACCAGAGTTTTCATCTTTGGCTACCTGGTTGACTGAAGATATGGTTTGAAGAGGTAGGTTGTCAGGCCTATGGGTAGCTCTCCCAAGTGAGAGAGTGTGGATAGAAGAAGCAAGTTGTCAGCCCTATGAGAAACACTCTCCAAGTGAGAGAGTTCTCCTATGTGATTTCTCCTGTGAGAAACTCTCTCTGGGTGAGAGAGTATGTTGAGGAAGCGAGTTCTCCTAAAAGTAGTCCAGTAGCAGCTATAGAGGTCTGCAAATTCTTGACCCAACCTATTGTTGAAGCCCAAGGAAAGGGAGGTGTAGCAGCCAATGGACTATGTGATAGTGAAGGTGTACACTCCTGAGGTGGGACGGGAATGTGGGGATTGAGAGTGTGTGAGTTGTGGGTGTAAGTGGATCATTGGAGGAAATCCTTCCTGTTGTGCTTTGAAACTTCCTGTTTTCCCTACCTTTCCTAGGAATCCCTTTCCTTGTAGATTGTAGTCCCAGCTTTGAGGTTACCATGCTTAGAGTGAGGACCAACGTGGTCTATGGCTGGGAGGTTCGTGGAAGGTCTGCACATAGTTGGTGTACTTCAATTAAAAGATAAGTACATATCCTCTGTTCATTTACATGTTGTGTATTTGTACATGTTATATTTACGAGTATTTCCTGTATATGTTGTATCTATAGGTTTACTGTTATTCCACATTAATATGTGTACTAGTAGAATATGTTGTTTGTATATGTTTATATATATATATATATATATATATATATATATATATATANNTATATATATATATATATATATATATATATATATATATATATATGCAGATGATAATCTTTATTTCTATGAGGTGACGATCCCTGAACTGGATGGTTGAGGACATTATAGTTTGGTATTAGAGTGAAAAGTATGTTTACGGAGTGATGACGTCCCGACCTATTGGTGGTCTGGGACGTTACAAATGGTATTAGAGAAGAGAAGAAAAGATAAATTCATTAGGTAGTGTTTCTTGGCATAGGTCTGATGGTCGGGGACATTACAAATTGGTATCAGATCCATGATTTTGACACTGAGCCTACATGGTCCATGTTAGTCGTTAATGAAATAAAGGTTTTAGAGTGAATTGTTGTTGACAGGGACAAAATTCAAGGTTCTAAGCGTTCCTTAGTGTCAAGAAGGCATTGTGTGAACACTGGTAAAGTGTTCAGAAGCTCAGGAAGTATAACAGATTAGAGAATGACAACAGAGAAAGAAGACACAACAATCGTTATGTTGGGCTGTGAATTTTGATATTGGGCTATAGGATTTGTTTGGGAGGAAGCATATCCTTCACAATCATTACATATGGAGAAAAGTGCATAAAATTAAACCCCTAAGTACTTCAGACTTCATGACTTTGACGAAGTTTACATGTCATAGAGTAGAAAGGGTTGAAGCCCGAAGTTCAAAGTCCTAGAGTGGATCTACATCATAGATCCAGGGAAAATATATTGACTATTGGATCGACCAAATTCATATCAGAGTTGTTATCTCGAGTCAAGGGAAAGAAGTAAGGTGCAGCAGTGAAGAAAAAATCTCAGTTGTTAGATATGTGCGTGGGTAGCTGTGAGCTATAGATCTCACAAAAGTTCGTAAATTCAACATTTAGGAGAAACAAAGTGGGCTAAGGCACAAAATCATAAAGTCCGAAAGTCTGGATTTAATATGGACAGTTGATCGAAAGAGAAACATGTCAGCAAATTGGCTAGTTTGGGAATTCGACGTTCGGGAGAAATGGAGTGTGATGATACGCAAACTCCCAAAGTTTTGAAGTCCATATTTCATCCATATCGTTCATTAAAAGAGACATGTGTCGACATATCATCTTCTTTGGGAGTTCAGAGTTTAGGAGAAACGGGGTGTGCTAAGGTGAATTCTTCTGAAGTTCCGAAGTGACTTGGCATGATGAAATCACCTACGATGATGTCGAATTCCTTAGTCCTACCATGTGTCAGTCAGAATGGAACTTTGGTGACCTTGTTGGACAAAAATAAATCCAACATGTGGGGCCATGTTTCACCATCTTATATGATGACAAATGTACTATGTGGACTCTGGAAGGTTAGGTGATTCGGGAGTTCGACGTTCGAGAGAATTGAAGTGTGATAGTGTGAAAAGTCTTGGAGCCTGAAATCCTAAATCTGAAGAACAAAAGTGGTGTGGCATGATGGTGTCACCAGTGGTGATGTGGACCTTTCCTAGACATGCCACGTGCCAACACCTTAATTGATGAAAATTGTACTATGTGGACCCTCGGAAGGTAGAAGAGTTCGGGAGTTCAGAGTTCGGGAGAATTGAAATGTGCAACTGTAAAATATTCTGAAGCCCGAAGTGACATAGCCAGCTGACATCACCAAGGATGACATGGAAACATGGGATGTGTGCAACGTTTCAGTGAGTAAAGCATATTTGGAGGATAGAAATTCTAGTCAAAACATGACACGTGTCACCCGTCATGATGCGCCATGTATCTGCTTCTAATATTTCTCCACATGGCATTCTTCTTGAGCATGGTTAGTGGGGCCATTGATATTCGTAGGGGACGCGTGGCACCAGATCCTAAATTTTGAAGACTTTACACTCCGGAATAAATGGGTTGTGAGTTAGTGGGAGGAAGAAATCCCCGAAGTCTCATAGCACTGAAGTGATGTGACGTAATAACTTCACCGGGGGTGACATGGAAGTATTCATATATTCGTGGTTAGAGAGTTTTGGGGTGTGCAGATGTGAAATCCTCCGAATTCCTAGAACCCTGAAGCTATGAAGTGTCAAAGCCTAGAGGGGAAGTGTTAATCTCATCCTTTGATCAGGAAATGAGACTTGGAAACAGATGCAACATTCCATATAATTGGCACTCCAGAAGGATTGAGGGTATGGACAGTCTGGAACTCCCGAATCCAGAAGTTTCATAGTAAGTAACAGTCATTGGATGTTGGGAAGTCATGGACAATTGATCCACCCCACTCACTATGTTTTCCAGTTTAACATTCAAAATAAATGAAAGTTCCTTCATTGGAAGGAAGTAACAAAGCTGAGGAGGAAGGAGCTACTACAACCATTAGATTGATCACAAGATTTGATCTGGACTATCAAATATCTATGTATAGACAAGGAGGAGTGTGCAGAGGAGGAAGACAAATCCCATCCATTGGATATAACAATGAATACTAGAGAGTCTTCAGATCCAGGTAAGTTGCATGAAGGTTAATTCCTGAAATCCTTAGGACTTCGTGAAATTCTAGAATTTAGAGCTTGAGTGCACAGGAGAGAGAAATTGTCGAAGATATGAAGGCTAGAGAAGATCCTGGCCATTGACACCTGGAACTACATGTCAACAGATTGTGAAATATGGAGCAACAACACTACAGGATATTTCAATCGAGGAGTGTGCAGAAATACTGAAGTCTTGCAACACATAAGTTAATCCTAGATGTTGGTGTAGGAGGATGTGTGACAGTTTACCGTTAACTCTGGGCAATTTAAAGTATGGTACTTCAGAAATCCCTGAAGCCCAGAGTAGCAAAGAATATCTCAACCATCCATCATTAGAGACACGTGGTGGAAATGCCTCCATTTCAGAGGATAGCCACTTCGGAAAAATGTGGGTTTGAGTGGGTTGAGAACTCCCGAAGGTAGAAGCGTTGTAGTTCATCATGATTGTTGACAGTCAAGGATGTGTGTCAGAAGATCTGACACTCCAGAGAGTTGTAACTCCGGAGGTTTGTGGCATTGAAGGCTTTTGAAATCCTTAATCATGAAGTCCTGAAGCTAATTGTGGTCGTTGATCTAGGTAGAGAGAGGGGACTGTTTATTCCTCTCACATCAGTTGCAAACTTCGCGAGTTCAGAGTTCAGGAGATTGGCATTGTGGTGAGTTGAAAAAACCCGAAGCCCAAAAATATGAAGCGCAGAGTAAGCACATGTTGGTTTGGCACCTAGTCATATCTGTGGTCATATGCTATCACCGTTGAAGGAAAAAGAGCTAGGGAATGATAGTTTATTTTGAAAGTACGGGAAGCTTAGAGAAGCGCCTGAAAGGTCAAGTGAGTTCAGACCTACACCAAGTGGACTGAGAAGTCCTAAAATCCCTCAGGTATAATCGGATTGGCCCCTATATTGGCACAGGGTCCCTTAAAGGATTATGTGGGTTTTGAAAAGATCCTTGATCGCTATATTGAGCATGAGGAAGGAAACAAAATCCTTTGAATAAGGTGTTGGGGCTTAGGAGGAGCCTAAGAGCCAATTCAACTCCATCAAATTGATAGATCCTAGACTGGGAGGTCGTGTAACCCGGGAGAAAGAGGGGGTTTGCATTAGAAGTGTACCAAGGACCTATGTATCCTGAACAACAAGCAAGTAGATTTTCAATCACACATTATTGAAGTAGAAGGTATGATCAATAACCATGCATTTACTATTTTTTAGCTGATTCAAGAGCTAGTCATAGCTATATAGATTCCCAGGTAGTGGAAAGATTACAATTTCCAAGAAGCAAGAGTGGGAAATATTGGCTAGTATAGTTGGATACAAGAGCCAAAAGAAAAATAATTGAGTTGGTTAAATCAGGTCCAGTGGGCATGATTAGGGTGAGAACCAATGTAGATTGGAACATCTTGCCTTTGTGTTCATATGATTGTTAAATCGGTATGGATTGGTTGGAACAACACCATAGTGTCTTAAATTCCCATCACAAGGCATTCCCTTGCCTAGATAAAGAAGGAATATGAGAACAGTCCAAGGAATTCCCAAGACTATAGATATCCGAGAAATTTCAGCAATGCAGTTGAAGAAATGTCTTAAAAGGATGGATGTCAAATAATTCTATGCAGCTAGCAAATGGGGCATATGTTCATCCTTATAGTATTAATAGATATTGTATATGAAAGTTGAGACTAGTAGTCAAAGAGAAGAGAAGGTACAAGAAACCTCAAGTACTAAGGTAGTCAGTCAGAAAAAGACTGAAGTAGTTCAGTTCAAAAAAGTAAATGGATGTTGAAGAATCTAGAGTCTATAAAATAGATTGATTGGAACTATAATTTGTTCAAGTATGAGTTGGACTAGTTGGATCCAGGAAATAAATGAATGATGAAGGTTAATATCAGCTTAGTTTGTGACTGTAAATGTAAAAGAAGCCAAGAGGGATTTGGATAGAAAGTGCTCAGGTCAGAACTAAGCATGTACAATGATTATAGTGAGAGCACAAGAAGATTTCAGAATCTAGGATGAAGTGAAAACTCAGAGAAAAACAAAAAATATGATACAACGATAAGGAAGTTACTTAAATTGCGGTAACAATAATTGAATTAGGGTTGGTTGAACAACCATAAGCATCAAAAGAATTCTTTCATTTTGAAAGTGTTGTTGATGATGTTGCTACATATGGAAGGAAGCAACAAAAAGTTG
>CBVK0101531774.1:0-11014 GCA_900067695.1 Picea abies | reverse complement strand
GCATTGAATAAGTATGCATTGAGAATTGCACTCATGCATAGTAAGTGATAGAATTGTATACTTAAATGCAATTGTTGAATGTGTTTTGTAAGTACTAAAATGTTACTAACAACTAAAATGTTGCTAACTCATGAAGTTAAGGACATTTTAGAAATTTCTAGACATTGCAACATGAAAGTTGAAATTCAAGTAGTCACATGAATACTGACTACATAAAAACAATTGTTCAAAAATTAAAGTAATGAACTTACTGATATTACTATGAACAAGAATATGCATAGAATGACAAGTCATTATATTTTGTTAAATTTGTTTGGTAATTGTGATTGAATTTCTCGGTGCGATAAATTCTAAGATCATTGCATAAGGTTTTGTACATATTTCAATGATAATATGATGTACAAGAAGTATTGACAATTTGTTGGCTGAATGAAAGATAGAAGCATTGCAATAAAAATGGTATTCAATAGGGTGCTTACTGAAAACCACAAGGAAGACTACCTTCCTACTATTGCGACATCCATGAAAAATTATGAAATAGAATTTCATAATTTGGAAAAGTTGAAATTCCTTATGAACTGAGTTTGAATTTTTAAAATGAATTGGTATGATATTCTCTCATAATAAATCCATGTGTGTGATGAAGATGAGACAATATTGGTTAAAGTGGGAATGTTGGAAGAAGAACTATTGTTAGAGACATTGAATCCCTTTAATGGAGAACCTTGGTGAGAGGCTCTGGTAATGGGTTAGTGCTCTCCTTGCGTGTGAAAGCCTTGGCAAGATGGATCGTTTATGGACTGTAGCAGTGAAAGGATACCTATGCCTGGAAGGGTGAGATCAAAAAGGATGAGGCAACTCATAAATTCTTATGGCATGGTAGCTTCCATAAGGATGGTGTTTCAAATGGTATGGTGAGTTGAATGCTTCCTGAAACAACTCTATAGAGTAGGGAAATTGAATTGTATCTATGGCTAAAGCTTGGAGCTTTTTGAATAATTTTTGAATTATATATGTATAAACAAGTTGCACTGAGGACAATGCAAAAATAAGGGGAGGGGATTGTAATATCCCCAGGCTGAGCCCCATTTGTAATTATGAATTTTAAACATGTTATTTAGGATGAGCCAAGTTATAATAAGCTAGGAGGATTATGTGATTATTAGGCAAAAGAGTCTAGGATGCTAAGGCAATGAGCCTCTTTTGTATATGTAATTATGCAGACCATTAATAAAAATTATACATCATTGTGTGCAAACAAACCATGAAGAAAGTGTATGGGGGACTAAGCTCCACTAGGATGGGTAAGGGAGGGGGGCTGGGAGACTAGGAAAATGGGATAAGATTGAGGGCTTAACCCAATGTAATATTATAATGTATTTCCTTAGATTACTAAAGTTTTTGGAAATAAACCCAGTTATCCTCAGTTCCTTTGGTAGTAAGAATGGGTTCCAAGTGGAGAGGAATGTGCTCTTGGAGAGACAAGTGTCACCTAGAACACATGTAGATTTATGTGGGCATTTCCACTATTGTTGGGGGTTCATGAACCATTCTGGCCATTTTTCCTGGGGATTTCTCTCTCAGTAGGGGGACTCGACAAGCCATTTGTTTCCCCATTTCACTCATGCACTGAGTAGGCATGTGGTGGGCCAATTTAATGATTGTTGAACCCTTTACCTTCATGAACCTATACAAGTTGTTGGGTCTTCCATTGCCTTACCAGAATTTTCTACTTTGGTTACCTAGTTGAGTGAAGAGTTTGTTTGAAGAGGTAGGTTGCCAGGCCTGTGGGTAACTCTCCTAGGTTGGAGAGTGTGGATAGAAGAAGAAAGATGTTAGGAATGTGAGAAAATCTCTCTAGGTGAACGAGTGTGATGAGGAAGAGATTTATCCTATGTGATTTCTCCTATGAGAAACTCTCTCCAGGTGATAGAGTGTGTTGAGGAAGTGATTTCTCCTGGAGAGAATCTAGTAGCAGCTACAGAGCTTTAATAATTCCCGATCTGACCTGTTGCTGAAGCCCAAGGAAAGGGATGTGTAGTAGCTGATGGATTATGTCACAATGAAGGTGTACACTCTTGTGGTGGAATAGGTATGTGGGGAATGAGAGTCTCTGAGTTGTGGGCGTAAATGGATCCTTGGAGGAAGCCCTTCTTGTTGTGTTGTGCAACTTCCTATTGTCCCTGCCTAGCCTAGGAATCCCTTGCCCAGTGTAGTGTAGTCCCAGCTCGGGGGTGACCCTATTTAGAGTGAGGAGCAATGCGGTCTATGGATGGGAGGTTCATGGAAGGTCTACACGTAGTTGGTGTACTTCAATTAAAAGATAAGTACCAATCCTTTGTTCATTTACATGTTGTGTATTTGTACATGTTATGTTGATGAGTATTTCCTATATATGTTGTATGTATAGGTTTACTTTTATTCCACATTGATCTGTGTACTAGTAGAATATGTTGTGTGTATATGTTTATATATATATGAAGATCCCTGGCCTAGATGGTTGGGGACGTTACATTTTGGTATTAGAGAGAAAATTATGTTTACGGAGTGATGATGTCCCGATCTGTTGGTGACACGGAACATTAAAAATGGTATCGGAGAAGAGAAGAAAAGATACAGTCGTTAGGTAGTGTTTCTTGGTAGGGGTATGATGGTCAGGGACATTACAATGCCAGAGGGTTCTAACCCCCAAAGAGAAGAACAAGTCATTGGATAGGAGCACGTTGTTTTGGGATATGTGGTTGGTTTGATGAGATCCTTTGCGAGGATGTCAAATGCCTTGATTAACCAAATGGATAGAGGTGAGGGAAGGGTCATGTACCCAATGAGGGTTCACAATGTGATCCAGATGGTAGTGGTAGAATTCATACAAAACTCGAGAAGGTGAAGTTTCCCGAGTTCATGGGTGCCACAGATGGCTCAATCGCTGAGGCATAGTTGGAAAACATGGAGAACTGATTCGCACTTCATGGAAGTATTTCAGTTGAAGGGGACTGATCTTCTATGGTGGAAGACACTCATACCTCAACTAAACATGGTCGTCGAAGATGTGTCATGGTAATTGTTCCAAGAACGGTTTCGAGAGAGGTATTTGTCAAAGGAATTCATTGAGCTTCATCTAAATGAGTTCAATACCTTATGAAATGTTGGTCATACAGTGCCAAAGTATAAGGCCAGATTCATGGAGTTGCTTAGATATGCTCCACATCTGAACACAAAGAATCTAAAGGTCAACAATTTTATGTTTGGCATAAACTTCAACATTCATGTGAAGGTGAGGATCCTAATGCCTCACACGTTCAACGATGTAGTCCAGAAGGCCCTCATAGTTGAGGAAGAACTGACCAGTGGGGTTCAGGGAAGGAATCCTGCAAGACCAACTGGACAGACAATTTCAGGAGTGCAACATCATCAGACTCCATCTAGATAGGAATCAGGACATCGAGATATTCCCAAAGGACCTATTCTCATGAAACCACGATGACATACTCCTCATTAGAGGACTCCTTATAGAGGACTCCTTACAGAGGACCACCTCATCAACATAAGTGTTTCCCACAACAGTAACAGTTTAGGCCTGTTCAACAGAACAAACCAAGATCTTAGACTGGTAGGCCCACAACTTCTACTTCACGAACAAGGAGTACTAGATCGAATATCAGATGTTCAACATGTGGAGAGCCACAATACCAACAATACTATATGATTGAGAAGCCCAGAGTGGCCACATCAACAAACCACACTATAGTTGGAAATTTGGGAAAGACCCACAGGATTCATGTCGCAGTGAACAACCACCAGGCCGAGAACCAATCCACTGTGCTAGAGACGTCAGGTATGATTGTCGATAAAAAATTTAGTATTTTGATAGAGCGAGGTGCTACAAAGATCTTTATTTCTAATGCATTTCTAAAGATAATTAAGGTAAAGGAAGTCAAACAGGATGAGTTTAGATACGTAGAAATGGCTTCGGGTGCCAAACAAAAGGTTGGAGGAAAGATTATGTATTGTAGCATTAAATTGGGAGATTTTGTTACGAAGGCCACCCTATATGTCACAATATTAGGATATTATCACACAATGATCGGTATGGAATGGTTGGAATCACATGACGCGATACTCAACTGTAAGACGAAATAGTTAATTTTGATAGATGATGTGGGACAGAGAAGAGTGATTGTAGGAAGAAACTAGGGAGTGTCTTTTAGGTTTATTTCTTCCCTACAACTACAAAAGAGAACGCACAAGGAATGTAAGCTATATGCAATCAAGAGTTTTAAAACATGTTTCTAGAAGAGTTATTGGGTTTTCTGCCTGAAAGGGAGTTGGAGCTTACAATCGACTTGAAACCTGGAAATGAACTGATAGCAAGAATTCCTTATCAGATGTCAACGACTAAATTACAGGAGTTGAAAATGCAATTGAAGGAATTATTTGACTTCGGACTCATACCTCCAAGTGTATCACCTTACGGTGTGCTAGTTATTTTCGTAAGAAATAAGGATGGGTCATGAAGACTTTGCATTGATTACCATCAATTGAACAAAGCGATGATCAAGAATCAATATCCATTGCCAAGAATAGACGATTTGTTTGAGTAGATGAAAGGAGCGATGATGTTTTTGAAGATTGACTTGAGATCAGGATATCACCAGTTATAGATTAAAGAGGAATATATCCCTAAGACCACATTTAAGATGAGATTCAGACACTATGAGTTTACAGTTTTATTGTTTTGAATAACAAACACCCTGGGGGTATTCATGAGCTTGATGAATGGGGTGTTTTGCAAATACTTGCACAAGTTTGTTCAAGTATTCATTAATGAAATATTGATTTATTCTTGGATGAAAGAAGAGAATGATGAACATTTAATATTGGTATTACAGTGTCTACGAGAAAACAAATTATACGAGAAATTGTCGAAAAGTTCTTTTTACCAATCGAAGATTCATTACTTAGGGCATATCATATCTGGTGAAGGTATCGTTGTGGATCCAACGAAAGTAGAGTTTATTATGGAATGGACTACATTCGTAAACATATAAGAAGTTTTTAGTTTTATGGGTTTAGAAAGATATTATCGACGGTTCATCGAAGGTTTTTTGAAGATAACAAATCTGATCACAGAATTGTAGAAGAAAAACAAGAATTTTTTATCAACCAAAAAATGTGCAGAAGCATTTTAAAGGCTCAAGGAGTTGTTGACAATAACACTGATACTAAAAGTCATCAACATGGATAAGGAATTCTTGGTATGCACAGATGCATCCAAGGATGGTTTAAGTAGAGTATTGATGCAAGACGGTCGAGTGATTGCTTACATTTCAAGGAAATTGATAATGCATGAGGAGAACTATGCAATGCATGACTTGGATTTATTAGAATTTTTTTATGCCTTGAGAGTTTGGAGACACTATCTGATTGGATGAAAATTTGAATTAAAGACAGATCATTGTGCATTGTAGCACAAATTTACGCAGAGTGACTTGAACGCACAACAAAGGCTTTGGTGAGAACTACTTAGCGAATACGAATTCAAGATTACTTACATAAAAGGTACGATGAACAACGTGGTAGATGCTTTGATTCGGAGGCCACACATATTCTCTATAATACCTCTTCAGAGGAATATTTGAGAAAATATTCTAACCATACAAATCAATGATGATTGGTATCAATAGGTTAAGGAAATATTGGACAAGATACCATGATGGTACCAAAGTTTGAAGCTTGTACATTGGACAGTGACAGATTGTTGAGGTATAACAAAATAATTTATGTACTGCCTAATGAAGAATTAATAATTTTGATCTTCAGTGAAGTGCACCGAGCAGTGTACATGGCTCATCTAGGATTCACGAAGATGAAGGAAAACCTTAATCCTTTATTCTTATGGAAGGGAATGAATGCAGACATATTTAGTTACGTGGCACGATCTCTAGAATGTCAATAAGTGAAAGCTGAAAATAGACATTCGACAGGATTACTACAGCCACACGTAATTCCATAATCAAAATGGGAGGTCATTTCAATGGACTTTATAGTTGGATTTCCACTAACAGCAAGGAGACATGAATCAATTGTTGTGGTAGTTGACACTCTAACAAAGAGTGCACATTTTATTCCTATATGTATGATGTATGAGGCACTAGACATAGCTAGATATTTTGTCAAATAGATTGTGAGGTTACATGGTGTACCAAAAAGGATCATATTCGATTGAGGATCAATGTTTACATGATGATTTTGGACCAGTTTCCAAGATAATTTAGGAATACAACTGAACTTTAGTACAACATATCACCATGAGACAGATGGGAGGGCAGGAAGAACGAACCAAATTTTGGAATATATGTTGTGTATGTATGTAATGGACCAATAGAAACGTTGGGAAGAGTTCTTGCCACTGGTAGAATTTGCATACAACAAAAGCTATCAAAGTACCATTAAGATGGCACCATTTGATTTGCATACAACAAAAGCTATCAAAGTACCATTAAGATGGCACCATTTGAGTTTCTTCACAGGTGACCGTGTCGGACGCCATTGAGCTAGGATCGACTTGAGGATAGGGTCTTGGTAGGACCAGTGATCCAAGAAATGGAACAAAAAATGAAATCAATAATACAAATGATTAAAGAAGCGCAATGTCGACAGAAGAGTTATGTTGATGCGCATCGCGTTGACTATAGTTGTGAAGTTGGCGACCAAGTTTTCTTGCATGTGAAACTGCACAAGAGTTCAATCAAGTTTGGAAAGGGTGCCAAAATATCTCCTAGGTTTGTGGGACCTTTAAAAGTAGTGGAAAATAAAGGACCCGTGGCTTATCGACCAACCTTGCATGATTCTTTGAGGTGTATGCATGATTTTTTTCATGTATCTATTTTGATACATTATGTTAGTGATCCTACACATGTGATTGACTTGAGTTATTTGTAGTTGTCAGACAAGGGTGCTCTCACGACAGAGCCAATCTGCATCATGGACCATCATATTGGAAAACTATGATGTCGAATAGTTTATCAGGTAAGTTCTAGTGGGACAATTATAGTTCACACTCAACTACCTAGGAGGACACATATGATATGCGTTGGCAGTTTCCTTAATTTTTTGATAGACTATAGATATAGATCTTTTCAGATACTTTTTACTGCATTTTATATACTATACAACTTCAGGAAAAAATTTAAAACAAGAGGGGGTGTATGTAACATCCCTCTCTACTGATCACATGTTATTGACTTATTATTTGAGGACACTTGCGTGCAAGTGATCTGGTTATAGTACTGTGTTATTTGTTTCGACTATGGATTTTCATGATGATGTTGATGGGTTGTGATTTATTGTTACTTGATATATGTATTAACAGATTCTATTGACGAGTTTACTTGAGTGTGTAGGACACATGATAGATTATGGATGTTGATGGAATCAATGGAACTCTTTGGACTTCGGATTAAGTCACAGAGTGGATTGTATTTGGTTTGAGTATTTCATTTTACGCATATGTGACATATGATTGATTATAATATGATTTTGTATATATATCTTTGATAGTGTTTTGTCAATGGATGTAGGTTAACCATGCTTGCTTATATGACTCACATAAGGAGTAAAGGGGCACACAACAAAGATACATTGAGGGAGAGGTGTGGAAAATTCCCTATCAAAACCTACTAGCACTCTCGTCGTGGCTCGAATTGTAGGTTAACGATTATTGATTTTGAGAGGTCCACGATGTCGTGAGGGAAAACTTAGACAGTCTCTCACAAATATTTGTAAGGGGCACACAATAGGCCAGAGTCCTTATTCCTTAGAATCCCTTAGTTTCTCACAAGGTCAACCGAGTGGAGTGTTGACTCCAAGGGTTAGAAAAACTACCAAATCCATTCAAAAGATGAGTCACAACCTTCGAGAACGAGAGTGCATCTTGAAGGGAACAATGCGTAATTTAAAGAAAAAAAAACATGAGTCAATGAATATAGGTGGCCTAGAAAACAATATATTGATTTGACATTGTCGGATTTAAAATAATTAATTATTAAGTAATTTTATTAATTATAAATCCCCATAAAAGTCTAATCGTATTCTAAGACAAAGCCTAAGTCTAAGTTTAGTTAGGGGACTAAAATAAAATGTTAAATAAAATAGAAGATTAGAGATACATCAATATAAAGAAAAAGTGAGATAAATATAAAGATTTGATATAATGCACATGTGTGCAAGAAAATACCAAAATGGAATTTTAAAAAAAGAATAGAATTTTAGAATGGTATATAGAGTCTAACTACCACTAGTATAACTAGAAGAATACTCTTATTCTAACTCTAACTTAGATTTATTAAGGATTCAGTCATTAAATGAGAATTCGGGGAATAAAGAGACAACTAGGAGCGATTTAAGGAATACATTTGGGAATGTGAGGGAAATGGACTTTCAATTAAAATAAAATATGTAATTACTTGTGCAACTTGGGGAGAGGATGAATAATCCTAATTTATTTAATTAAAAGGATAATTAATTGTGCATGTGGACATGTGTCAGTGAGGAAATTCCTATGAAGCAAATGGTCTAGATCTGAAAGGGATAAGACTGGTTATTGGTAAAGTTATGCTTCCAAAATCATTTTGACTGGTTTTACTTGTGAGAGTTGGGATACCAAGATTGATATAGAGTGGTTGCTATACCTTGCGAGGAAATCTTGGAGCTAGAGTATTTATGGTGCTAAGGGGGAAAAAGAGTACCCCTAGCGTTGGTTGAGAGGTACTAGTGAAGTTTCAATGAGTAAAAAGCGGGAGGAAGGAAGAAGCGCCATTTGTTAGAGAACATATTCGACTTCGTTGTCTTCAATTATGGTATTGTTGTATGAGTTTTGTAATTTTAATCAGTTAAAATTGTACAGATAGTCCCTAGAAATATTGTCGTAACTAAAATTTTATTACTGATAATGAATTGGCAAGTTATTGATGGGTTCTGGGTAATCAAAGAATTTATGGAATGTGATGCCATTTCATTTTCTCAAATAAGTAATTGGGAATTTGTGTTAGCTCTCTTTTAATTTGTCAATCTATTTTATTCTGCTTGTTCGTTGCTAGATCGATTAGCAATTGAGCAAGTTAGAAATTTTATCTATTGCTAGTTGTCTTTAATCCAGATGCGATTTCTTCTTGGTCACTGCCATTGATGTGTAGTTCAGATTTTAAATTTAAATTAGATTTGAATTTATATTAAGATTTTTACTTTTGTAATAGAGTTTTAGAAAACCATTGTAATGATGTTGCATTTAAAATAGGAAATGATAAGTCCTTGACAAATTGTGAATGCTAGAGAGCGCATTTTTGAATATTACTATCATTTCAAATTCACAAATAAGAAATAGATGTTGCTAATATGTGTATGCACATATTTTGAATTTCATGGTCATTGTCTTGATTATCATTGCAAAATTTTTAATTTACTTTTCTCTACACCCTTGATTTTTCCAAAAGAAATGATAGTTGATTATCCCACTTTTTATTTCGAAATTAGTTGTTGACTGTACATGGAACATTGGCTTTCGATGGAAAATTTCTGAATAATGGAATTTGATGCAGGAGCATCGCCAGCGAGCACACATGGAAAAACAACTGAGCTTCTTGGAATCATTTCAGAATCTTAACACTAGCATTTACTGCGAATCTTTTGGAGCTGATTGAAAAATGAAAGAAGATCAAACGCTTTAGATGAGTATTCGGGGGGGGCTAAGAACCCTCTGAGATAAATAGAGGTTTTGTACACCTGAATGTGGCTGTTGCGAGTTAGTGGGAAATTTCTGAGTTTTTAGTTGTTGTTTTGATCATAGTTGTGGCCATTTACTTTTGAATGAATATAATAGAGCAAAATTGATCCAATGGATGGTGTTGTTATTGTTTTCAATCCCCTATTATTGTTGTTTTCATGAATGAATGAATTTCATTACGAGTATATGAAATTGTGAGATGTTTGCATAAGCTTCAGTTGTTTCTCTTTAATTGAGTCTATGTAAGGTGTGCACGCCATCCACAATGAGTGTGTTGATAGAATCTATTTTGATTCCGAAGCTCAAAAGAGATAGTGCAAAACTTTCTCGTTGCAAGGTGTGGAAAGTTACTATTTCATGGTGTGCACAGTCGCTCACAAGAATTCAATCCTTGTGTAAGAATATTTTGCAAGGAGTGAACAGATCCAAACTCGACTAAGTGTCGAACTGAATCTTTAATAATTCAAGAGAGAAAAAGATGAGAAATCTTAGGAGAGATAGCAGGAAATTTTTTCAAAGGAAGGAAGATTCTGAAGATTCTGAATCACTAGCTAAGATCCGTCCAGGAGGGAGCGGAGAGCATTCTAGATCGTTGGATCTGGGCAAGGCATGTGAGCTTTAAGTTTATTGAAGTGTGGATTAGAATAGATTGTCAAAGTTATGAAGTCCCGAAGAGACTAGGAACTATCCATCGTCAAGGGGGACGGGTGGCGCAAGATCCATAATTGTTGAGGAAAATCACTTCGAGAGTTTGTGAATAAAAAGGAAGTGAAGTTGTCAAAGGGCCAACGAGACTTTCAGTCATCAGTCACTAGGGGGTTGCATGTCAACGGATCTAACACTCCGATGAAAACACTCCAGGATAAGGCGAGCGTTCAAGAGTGAGACTCCCAAAGCCCAAATCGCCGAAGTGAATCATAACTATCCGATTCATAAGGAAACACAACAGAGATTCATGAACTCTAGGTGAAAGCACTATGAGTTATCAAAGAATAGACAATCAGGGATACCGAAATGAGTGATAATATTCGAGTTCAGAAAAGCAATCACCTGACTTGTGTTAACAGTTCTTAGCGCAATAGCTTCAGACCATCGAGTAAAGTAATCAGTGGCCGTCACAATATACTTGTGTTGTTGCGAGGATGGAGGGTTAATAGGACCTATGATATCAAGGCCCCATTGCTGGAAAGGAGAATCTACTGAGATGGGTTGCAAGGGGAAGGTTGGTTTTTG